>LFMI01000323.1:0-13330 GCA_001050175.1 Trichoderma parareesei | reverse complement strand
CCCCCCCAAAAAAAAAAAAAAAAAAAAAAAAAAAAAAAAAAAAAAAAAAAAAAAAAAAAAAAAAAAAAACTTTTTAAAAATGTCAAAAAGAGAATTCGAAACATCGTGCTGATGCTTCAAAGGGTCTGGCCGGGGATTGAACCCGGGACCTCTCGCAAGCAAGCTGTAGGGTGTACCCTAAGCGAGAATCATACCACTAGACCACCAGACCGTAGATGGGTTGTTGAATGCCGTAGTCGTAGAAGGGCTCATGGACCTTTTGCTTGCTGTTCTGGTCATGCGGTTCGAGAATCTGGTAAACCCTTGCATACTGAGGTATTTGGAGAAGCAGGATACCCTACAACGGGAGTTGTTTCTTCATCGATTCAGTCAATCCACGCTGCGAAGGTAAATAGAAACGATTTTTTTGAATGAAGGATTTACTGTGGAAAACTCCTCTTGAGAAGGTATTGGTTTGTAAAGTAGTGAATACATGGCACGATGGCCGACTACCGAGTTGTTGTGAAGAACTTCCAGAAGGACTCAAGTCCTTACTCATAGCGAATGTGCAACACCATCACCAACAATACATGAGTCGTGTCCACCGGATCATGAGAACGAACAATTAGGTAATTTTATACTATAACAAGGATAAAAGGACTCCATAACACCGCAATTTGTATCGCCAGCAATCAAACACGTCCCCTCTGCGGAAGCTGCCGAGTTTTCCCTACCAGTCCCTGCTCGAAATACCCGTCCTTCTCCCGTCATCACTTTCTCTTGAAAACCAGTACGCCACGCCTTACAACGCTCCCTAGGTAGATACTCTAATAACCCCACAGCATCAGGTGAGGATAAGAATGATAGATAACAGCAGCAAAGACAAAACACATGTCCTTCGCATTGGGCAAATCTGTGGATTCTTCATGTCTCTGGGCTCATGTCGCTGTTTGCTGGAATGTACCCATCTGTCGCTGCCACATGACACGAGGATATCAACCCTGTTCATTTGAATCGTCATAGAAGTATTTGCACGACAAGCAACGCCGTGACCGCCGCTAACAATGCCAGTAGTAGAAACCTAAGCCAATACTTCTAAAGCCTAGCTCTAGGGTCTTGATCTGTCGTCGCGTCTAGGTTGACTGTGACATCGCCAGTCTTGTCGCTCGTCTTATCACCGTGGCCAAAGAAAATGACTTGAACTGTTAAATCATCGCTGTGGTGGGATTAGCATGAACACATGTGCTTATCAAGCCAAACAGAAAGGGTGAAGGAGACGAACCGATATCGCCTGGAAAAGGGCGATGGGAGTGTTAGAAGAGCGCAGACCTGCTCATCGTTTGCTCCGCCGAGGGCGTTGCGGACGAGGTGAGTGGCCACGTTCTTGTCTCTGACGACAAACCGATCTCTTGCGTCGGGGTCTATTCCCCACTGCTGCACGCGAATCGGCGTCTTGCCGTCGAAGCCAGCGGCTTCTTTGCCTTGCTCCACCGGGAGCGGCTTGCTCTGTGAGCCAAAGACCTTGGACCAGGCCTTGTCAAATTGCGAGCTTGGCTTGCCCGTCTTCTGCGTCTCGATCCATTGGCCGACGAGGCCCACGACCTCCTCGTTCGTCAGCATCTCCCAAAGTCCGTCGGTGGCAAGCACAACAAAGTCGCCATTCTCCGGCTCAATCTTGGTTGTTGTAACGACAGGCTCCGCCGTAACGTAGGGAGGGGTCCTCAGCAAGGGGGACGGGCTCCGGCCAAAGAAGTTCTCGCGGAGTCTTCCGGCGACCTCACGGCTCCATTTGTAAACAGCATCTCCAAAGGCACGGGTTGGCTCCAGGCCCCCCAAAACGCGACCGTTTCGAATGACGTGCTCCTCGCCGGGGTGCTCCATTCGCATGCGGGCGACCTCGCTAGGGTTGCCTCCTGTCTGGTCCTCGGAGAGAGCTGTGGCTACCCACTTTCCAGACTTTGACCGACGCCCCAGGACGGCACGCGAGTCACCAGTGCAAGCCACTCGCAGCAGCTCGCTCCTGCTGTCGTAGAAAGAGAGAAGCGCGCAAGAGCCAGACAGGGCAGGCTGCAGGAGCTCGGCGGCGACAGCCTTTGAGCTTGCCTTGAAGACCTTTTCGACGCTCTTATGGACGATTTCGTCGTCGAGACGGGTGAAGCCAGCCTTGATGGCGGAGTCGATGGCTTCGGGGGGCGGCATCTCGGTGGAGGAGGCCTTGTAGGTGCTATTTATTTCTCGAGCCACGTAGCTAATGAGGCTTTCTCGCAACGTCGCAGATGTCGTCCAGCCTCTGGGATTGAGCAGATGTCATGTTAGCATGCTGTACAGAAGGGGACGTGGTGGATATAGGTAGGATCAGTCATGATGGAGACGGAACAGGAACAGAGAAGTGTACTGACGAGTGGCCATCGAAAACTCCCCAGAACATCCAGTCGCTGCTGGTGACAACCTCTTCCCCCTCGGGATCGGTAGGAGGAATCCGGATGGGCACCTCGACGATCTTCTCTGCGTGGTCATCCTCGATCGGATCATTGCTCCCCAGCTGGACCAGGTCGTAGCGCGTGACGCCCTGGCCGCGGTTGACGTAAAAGGACTGCTCCTGGCGGCGCAGCTTAGCGGTGGCCTGCTCGGGCGTGAGCATCTCGACGATGCGGTGGCCGTCCTCAGTCGAGGCCTTGTACAGCGGCCCCTCGCCGACAATGGTGCCCTGCCTTAGCTCGTCGGCTCCGACAACCAAGACGGTGCGCGTCGGCGCGGCATCGGCCGCCCCGCGGGTGGTGGTGAAGCTGTGGGTGACGGCGGCGCCGGGCACGGAGTCGGCGCCGTTGTACTGCCAGGCGCCGTATCCGAGGATCAGACCAGAGGCCAGGGCGACGGGCAGGCGGCGGAAGTACATGGACGATCTCAGCGGCACATGGGCAGCGCCGGGCGGGCGTTGCGGGTGCGCGTGCTGGTGCAGGAGGCGATGGTTGTGATGATGATGGTGATGGCTGTGGGGGTGGCCTCGGGCCAGGACCGGGCTGCGCACTTGGCTTCGCACGCTGGGGCGGTGACTTGTCCGGAGCGCCCTGACCGCGGTGCGATGCATCTGGGCGGCGGCGAGCTGGGCTTGTGGGAACGGCGATGGCTGGTGGTTTATGAGATGGAGTCCCGTCTCGCGCTCGTTCTGCCTCGGGTGATGGAGCTGACAAGGCCGCGGGACAATTTGGGGGGGGGTGAAAGGGCTGGACGGGGTGCAAGGTTGCTGGGGAGGGGCGTGCGGCTGGCTGGGTATCTGCACTGTGCGTAGTGGGCAGCTGGCGGCTGTACAGGGAGCACTCGAGATGTGTCGGGGGCTGTAGGCGCTGAAGGTTGGCAGGGTCGTGCGCTAGACTGCAGCGCTATCGAAGTGGCACAGTGCGAGGCGGGCGCCCTGGCGCGTGTTTCAACATCACCTATCGTATCGGGCCTAGGATCAATAGCAGCAAGCTCATTTCGGGACTGCGCCTGGATCCCTGTTTGTCTTTGTTTGCAGATTGTCTAGATGCTTGCACTCTTGACTATTACTATAAATAGGGGCTATTCCCGTGATGTATTTAAGACTTGTACAAGCTACACCTTTGATACGAGGCTGTAGATGCTTGTGGACGAGTTTGTGTCAGATATCGTGACAAAGGGCGATGGCTGTTGGTTGTCCTTGTTGAGGTGCAATATGCTGATCAATTCGCCAATGGCTTGTTGCTTCACCTGGGGTTCTCGTGATGGAGGCGCTTACTCGACCCGATCATATCCGCGTCATTGTGAGAATTTTCTATAATCGTACTGATAGCAAGAGACTTGGCAATTGACTATCTACATGAGGTAGGTATGTTCTCTAATACCTCCAGCTGCTTGGCGGGTGTTGTCGACACTGATGCCCTTAGACTAAGGAGCGCCCAATCTGGCAGGACAGAAAGCGCACAGATGGACGCCAAGTTTGTGTCGAGGTTCCATTCGGTCTGGGTAAGGTAATCTTCAATGTTATGCACTAGAACATCTTCACCGATGGCCTCGATGTCGAATTGGATCACATCTGATATCGCCTGTCGAGTTATGACGTAGATTCAAAGAACCAGAACCCAATGCCCTCGCACAGCTTCTCGTTTCCATGTACTGCCTCATGCATCTTGTGCTCTAAACCCCTCCATTGGCCCAGGCATCACGTCGGGTGCGTGCATGCCGCCAGCGTGGGGTCTCGAGTGTGCTGTCATTAACCTCGAGCGTTTCCACCATTTCAGGCCACCTTATTCGACACCTCAACCCAGCCTACCATATCCCGACCTTTTTTCTCTTTTCTACTTCTACTTCTTCTGCTTTCTCTCCTTCTTCTGCCATCCCGCCACTTCCTCACTTAGACGAGATACCCTCTCTTGCACACTCACAAGAGCTCACCGCTGCACCGTCGCGCAACAGAATGGCAGACACCGCCACCACCAACGACGCCGACGCTGCCGCCCAGCGAGCCGCCGAACAGGCGCGCCTTCGCAAGGAGCGCCGCGAGGCCAAGATCAAGGCGGGAGGATCCGCGAGGCTGGAGAAAATCACCGGTGTGGGCGGTCGCGTCACTGGAGGTTCGTATACCGCTTTCTTCTCTCATTCCTTTCGTCTACCTTAGGTATAAGCATACTGACGATAGGGTCAATGAATAGACTCAACGCCCATCATCTCCCCGTCTGCTCCCGCCACCCTCTCTAAAGCCGCCTCCTCGAGCGAACAGCACCTGGACCCCGCCGAGGTCGACATCTCCGAGCACTTCTTCGCCCCGAAAAAGTCGTCGTCCCGCAAGACGCTCGATGGCGTCTTCTCGCCCAGCCCCGAGCCGTCGCTGTCCGAGGCGCAGCTGCGCCAGATGATGCTCGGCTTCGACCGCCCCGACCAAGCTCCCGCCGGCGTTGGTGGTGGTGGTCCGCAAGCTGCTGGCCTCGGCGGCTCGCAAACGACGGGCCTTGCCCTGCCGCCCGGCATGGAGGACGACCCCATCATGAAGATGATGTCGCAGATGATGGCCGGCGGCTCCATCCCCGGCTTCGGCGGCGGTGGCGCGGACGGTGTCCCCAACCCCTTTGCCAACATGAACCTGCCGCAGCAGCAGGCCGCCGTCCAGCTCCCCAAGCAGTCGTCCCTGTCCCTGTGGCGCCTCATCCATGCCCTTGTCGCCCTCGGCTTGGGCTTCTTCTTTGTCCTCACGACGAATTTTCACGGCAGCAAGATCGAGCGCGAACGTATCGCCCTGGCATTGGACGAGAAAGAGGTGGACGGTGAGATTGAGAGGCGCAAGAGCTTGTTCTTTTGGACATTTGCTACGGCAGAGGTCTTGTTGCTGTCTACTAGGTTCTTCCTCGACAAGAGAAGTACCAACGCTTCTGGATTTGTCGCGACTGCCATCTCGTACTTGCCGCAGCCGTACCGGGGATATATTGAGGTTGGACAGCGATACGTGCAGATTTTCTCCGCTGTCAGGACGGATATTCTGACGTGCATCTTTGTGCTTGGAGTTGTCTCTTGGTGGTCACAATGAGTATGGCTTCACATCAAGTTCTCATTTGTCATCGTTTAATAGGCAGGAATCGGATCATACAGGGTTTGATATTAAAAGAAAAAATATCATCTGAACAACCGGCAACGGTATATATATCTGTCCCTTTCATTTCCTAAGAACCATACCCAACAGGCCTCCCAATACGCCCCTGACCCTCTTCGGATTCTCTAGGGCACACGTAAACACCACCGCCGTGCTTGCTGCGAATATCAACTTCTCGCGCCATTGCTTCTCCAGGGGATACCGCCGAGGCACCAACGTCGCCAGAGCCCTCGGCGCCACGAACAGCGCCATGTCTTTCCTCCTGCCCGCCGTCTCGACGAGCACGCTCCATCCACAGAGAGAGCACCCGGTGCCGACGCAGAGAACCCCGTCGATGAGCTGGCGGGCCTGCGTGTCCTTGCCGAGAAGCGAGGGGCCGAGACGAGTACGTGCCAGGCACACGCCATAGTAGAAGAGCGTGATGAACGTGGCGAGGAAGGTGGATGATCGGGTAGAGCCGGTGACGGCCTTCATGAGGTTCATTTGCTTGGGTCTGCGCAGTTGGAGGGCCAGGGCGAGGGGGAGGTACGTCAGCATGGACCACTTCCACGCACGAACGAAGCGGCTCAGGGCGTGATACTCGCACGACGAGCCGCAGCCCATGTGGACAATGTCGCAGGGGAAGGGGACCGTCTTGGCCGGGTCGCCCCATTCGGCGGGCAGGCCGTAGTCGTCGCACATGGAGCCCAGCAGCGGCGCCTGGCCCGTCTCCTTGCCGTAGACGAGCTCCCCGTTCCGGCAGCGCCGCAGGGCCTCGATGAGGCGCAGGTCGACGGAGGCGGCGGACGTGATCCACTTGTTGTAGCTGCGCGGCAGGCTGTCGGGCGAGTAGAACCACGCCCACATGATGAGGCCCGAGGAGGCGGCGAAGACGGCCGGGTCCATGAGGCGGGACAGCAGTTGCTCGACCTTAGCCGATTAGCTCGAGAAGGGAGCACAGCGATGAGAGGCTACTGGTACTAACCGCAGTCCACTCCCCGGACGCCTTGCGCCGGGTGCGGCGCTGGGACCACAGCTCGCCGACCAGGACGTCGGCGGCGCGGGTGACGGCGAAGAGGGTGAGGTCCATCGTCCGGCCGCCGTAACCACCGCCCTCGGCGGCCTCAGCCAGGCCTTGCTGCACTGAGGCCAGCCCGGATTCTGCCCACGACGAGGAGGAGGGAGGAGGAGGAGCCTGCTTAGACTCCTTGGACCCTTTAGACCGCTTAGACTGCTTGGGCTGCTTGGATTGGAGAAGCTGGAGGCTGAGCCAGCCTGAGATGAAGGTAGATAGCCATCGTGCTAGTCTGTGTCGTTGTCAAACCCCAGAAACCCACTTGTCAGCTTTGCTTTCGGCCAATATATGGATTCAAAAGGGGGGTCGTGCCCCTGATGGACGTTGCACAGGAGATTGGGCGAGGCTAGTGTTGTTTCTATATTCGGAGACTTACCTGAGTTGTGATGTTGCACTGAGCTGAGTGGCAACGCGACTGATGATCTTGAGCA
Source organism: Trichoderma parareesei (assembly GCA_001050175.1). Taxonomy (NCBI): domain Eukaryota; kingdom Fungi; phylum Ascomycota; class Sordariomycetes; order Hypocreales; family Hypocreaceae; genus Trichoderma; species Trichoderma parareesei. Next base: position 6,267 of record LFMI01000323.1, on the reverse strand, counting down.
GAGGTTCCTATAAATCCAATATTTACGAGTCCGTTCGTCAGCATGGTTCATTGACATGTATGATGCTACAGGGTGAGTGTGTCGTTTGGGCTGATGTTGACCACAATATAGTCCAGACTAGTTTACGAACACGGGACTATCACAGAGCAGAGACAATTGGAAGCTGGTGATGGAGGGGAGTGAAACGCCAAGTTCCACCTCCTGTTCCCCAAGCCTCACTCAATCTCGAATCTCAATCCAGTGCAGATTCATCATTCTTACCTGCAGCATAGTCGAGCCTCCCACGAGGGCGGCACAAAACGTGGGAAACCGGCGCGGATCCAGACCGGTCCGCAGGATTCGAAAGGCCGAGTCCTTGAAAGACCGCTCGTCTCGGTCGGCCGAGAGATACTTCTTCTTGCTCTTGCGCCGCTTGGAGATGAACTGTAGCATCAGCGTCAGCAGCCGCGGCGCAACGGCCGAGGCATAGCCCAGCAGGTAGGCCCGGACCAGGGGCCGCAGGGCTGCCGGCAGGGCGTTGAGGCTGAGCGGCCCTTTGCTGGACTGGAGGGCTTGCAGGGCTGCCAGGGGCTTGAATTCCAAGGCTGAGGCCATTGCCGGCGAAGGAGGTTGCGCTGAGCCACACACAAAAAGAAAGCGAGGGGTGATGTGGTAGGTATGATTGCGAGCCCAGCTGAGGCAGAGACGAGAGAATGGATGGCCCTAACAATCGAGCGGCGGCATGGACCTCTGAAGAATCAGGCCCTTGCGCTGGGACCACGATGATCCCGGGGGCGGACGGATGGTGTTGCCCCAAAGATGTAACGCGCCGCTCGCTTTGGATATTGGAGGGATGCCGGCAGTTTGGATGGAATCTTCTTTTCTCTCTTTCTGCTGGGTGGTGCAGCGGTTTTGATGGCTGGAAGGAGGGATCTGGAGTGTGACGCGATCTCTGGAAGCTGGTCTGGCGCGGTTGGGTTGAAGCCGGTGGGTGCCGTATCACGGTCTGACCAGTGGCGGGAAGAGCAAGTAAGTAAGGAGAGAAACGGTGGGAAAAGGGGGCGGGATCTAACAGGAGAAGCACAATCGATAAGGACACTCTGTAGAACGGACGAAAACAACAAGATCAGGGACAGGAAATGTGAATTGACGGACTCAAAAGAAGGACAATGAATCGTCGATTCGTCCGACGTTTGGCGTTGAACGTTTGAAAGGGGAGTTTTGCTGTTAGGCTTGGTCGCACTATTATGAGGGTAGGTACATGTTGGAGCACGGAGATTTAGTACGGTCTGGAGTAGCTTTTCTAGCGTCTGATGCGGATCGCGTAGCTTCACCTCCGGAGCCTCGGCAGAGCCAGCATCAGCTGCCGCATGCGACACCTCTGCATCTTCTGTGCCCATGCTACCCATTTGCACGATACGATGCACCCGAATCACTAAGAGGATGCGTCTTCTCTTCAAAGCAAGGAGCTCAATACTGTATCGTTAGACACAAGACCGTACGGAGTGCTTCGTGACTCAAAAGTGCTCCTAGTATTCTCAATTGGCACGCCACGAGGTCCAGCTCCCAGCTCCACCGAAACACGGGAACTTCTGTTTCTTCGCTTCTCAATTTTGCTTCCTCTTCTTCTTTGGAAGATCGATAATAACAGGGGGCAGACGCGGCGAAGCATCTGCGTCGCTGGAGCCCATGTCTAGAACCATTCCGCGAACCTCGGCCGAGTTGTTGTTAGTCGAGGCAACACAGGCCAATGTTCAGATCTGGCAATCAAGGCCGGCACACAGCAACAAAGGAGAGAGGGGGGGCTACGAAGTGCCAAACAAGGGGCTTGCTTCTCAGAAAGAAAATCAATACTACGATTCTAAACTGCATGGTGTAACATCTGCTCGGCATAATGTTGATCATCTAGCAGGCCTGGCTCGACTGCCGCCTCAATGAAATCAGAAATCTGGCCTAGGACAGTAACATCGAAGGGAGCAACGGTCTGCAGTAATACAAGCAACGACCTGAACCCAGCCAACTGGGAGTGAACAGAAGCAAGCAGCCTTGTTCGGCGCATGTCCGAGTTGAGCAGGTTCGTAAGGGAAGCAGTGCTACGGAGGGGCGGCGAATATCTCCGTACGGAGTATTTTTTAACGGGAAAGCTTGGGTCGTTCCTAGATTTCGCATCGCCGCGTTCCGTCATCGGTTCGTTTGTTGTCTGCTCATCATTGTGTGTCTCTGGCTGTTGGTTTGGCCGAGAAAGGACGCAAAAAGAAATGTTGAGAATGGCATGTGATGCTCGCTTTGAACGATTAACGGACTAAGCGAGGGTCTATCGACCGAAGTAGGTGGAGTGGAAGGCTGGCATGACGGAGACGGTACATGTATGGAGTACGCGCTGGTTTCGCGAAAGACGCAAACGCTACGGAGTACAGAGTACTAGCTACCTAGTACCTAGGTAGGTAGGTAGTGGGTGGAAGGAAGTCTCGATAGAGCAGTAATGCGCATAAACGGGCATCTGCAGCTAGAGGCACGCCCCGAAATCAAAGCCCACCAGGTGACTTGAATTAGCGGGCCAGACGGGACAGGGGTCCTCTGATCTGGTGCTTGATGTCTGCTCTCGCTCATCGCCAAAGCCGGTGCGGAACGAGTACGAGCTTGATGCGTAACAATGAGAAGAAGCATCAAAATCGTGGCTGCTTTATTAGACCGTCATTGACGCACAGCCGCAGCCGGTCGAGCGGCCGAGCCAAGCCCACCGCCGGTGTTACATGGAGCCGCTCTTTCGATTCTGCAGGTGGAACTACCTTACTACTAGTAATTGCTGTTGATATTGAAAAATTCAGTGAAATTGTCTCTCTAAATACATGTACCTTGGGTTCCATTAGAGAAGCCTCGACGGAGCTCATCTATGCGCCAGGTAGTGCTCTGGCTAATAACCTAAGGTACTCATATCGAGTCAGTGTCGGCCGTCTGCCGCGCCCCGAGGGGCTCCGCTACCTGGGCTCTGCACCGGGTTTGCCTGCTTGCGTCAGGTCTCTGGCTGCTTACCGACGGCGAGCGTCTGAGTACAGGAACGTGAGATTCGGGCCATCCAGTCCTCGTGCCCCTCGTGGGGTCGCCGCAACTGTCAGGACTCACTGAGGACGGTGGAGTGACGCCTCACCCACTTTGTACGCTGGAACTCTGTATCTTGAATCTGATGAACATTGGCTTCAATCAATGAAATCCTATCCAGCTGAAAGATGACTGCCCTCTTATTATTGACCGACTCCAAACAGTTTATCTGTCAAACCAACAGTTGCATGTAATACGTACATGTCTGGACTGCCTCATCTCTTTCAAGTGACCGTACCTATAGTATGTACAGCTAGTACTCTACACACCCCACTCCTCCCTTGGTTCCATCACTCGATCCGCTTTAGCGATGCACCCGCCTAAACCAGCGCTGCAGGCCAGGCCCCAACCCACCCGGACACCACCTGGACACCCCCCCAAGCCAAAGCCCCCAAGCCGTGACCTGCCGCTGAACTGCAGCACCTTACAGAGGTACACAGCTGTGCTGGGCTAGAACCTGGAACCTGTGGATGGACGGTCGCCCCACCCGCGCCAACTCGGCCTCACCTCATGTTCGTTTCTTCTGCCTCGACGTTTAAACCTCCATCCCCCCGTCACTCCTCGTTCCGCTACCCCGGATTTTCTCCCCCAGCCTCTCTTTTCATGTGCTTCTCCAACTAAGATCGCGTGCGCCTCCCAGACACAGCCGGCCACAGCACATGTCCATCCGAAGCCAGCCCGTCTGTAGCGCCTCGTTCCGGCACGGCTGTTCCTCGCCCAGGGTTTCCTCGCGCAAAAGCACTTGATCACGGATCCCGCCTCTCGCCGCCACGTCCTCGAACTTTTTTTCCCCCCAGGCGCCTCCATGCTTGCCGTGCGGCAGCCCCTCAGCAGGATGGGATCGTCGCAGCCCGATTCCGATCCTTTCCAGATGCCCTTCGGATGTATGCTCTTTGCCCTTCCTTCGTCTCCAGCTTTGCCTGTCCGGCGCGCACAGCTTCAGTCCTGGACTCAAACTCTCTCTAACATCCGCCGCCTCTAGATTCCGTCGATGGCGCTCAAGAGCCTCTCTTCGAACCCCCCGAACCCGCGCCTGGCGCTCCCTTGCTGAGCGAAACCGACAACAAGTTTCTCAGCGACTTCTTCGACGACGTGGCCGCGAACCAGTACAACATGCCGTCCTTTGGCGAAGGCCTGAACTTCAACGCCTGGTTCGACCTGCCTCCCCAGTTCATGGGAACGGCGACATCATACGGATCACAGGCTTCGACACCAGCTGGCCCCGAGTCTCATCTCCCTTATTCCAACGACTCCCACAATCCCCACGCCGCCATTCCCGGCTCACATCTCATGCCGCCGCCGCCGCCGCCGCCTCCGCCTTCTCACTCTCAGTCGACTCCTTACCAGCAGCACCCGTCCGATGATGTCTTGAACGCCGCCGCCACGCTGATGCAGAACGGTCCTGGTCTGCGTGGAGCTCATAAGAACCTTGATCCATCCACGCCGCGGCGGCCCCTTGGTCCTCCCGTCGGCCATCTGCGGCATCAGCCCTTGGAAGAGTTCAGAGAGGAAAGCCGCAAGAGCATGGCGCACATTGAAGTTGACAATACCTTTGCAGAATGGATGTGGGGCTCCAAAGGACGGCAGAACTCTACGCCACGGGCCATCCCCGTGGACTATCAATGGGGCTCCGACTCCAACTTTAACCTTCATCAGGGCTATACGCCAGGGGCGAACAAGGAGACTGTCGAGTTACAGCAGCAGGAGCAGCTCAAGTGTCTCGAGTGCTTAGAACCCAACAAGAGTGCTGCGACGACTCGACCTAGCAGTCCGACGAATAGCCAGTCTACTTTCTCGCTTGGCCTGCAGAGAGATGTATCAGAGGCCGCAGAGAGACCGGCCGACCACGACGACGACGCACCGCCTCGCAAAAGGAGAAAGAGCAAGATCATCAAAAAGGATAGCACAGAAGAAGGAGACGATGAGGGCGTCAACGCGATCAAGCCTGCTGCGGGAAAGCGGAGGAAAGCAAAGGGCGAGCGAACCAGATCCGTCTCGTCCCCTCCCACAGAAGCCGGTACCACACACAAGCGGCGGAAGTCGGCCTTGAGCGCAGCCAAGACACCGCGAGAAAACTTGTCGGAGGAGCAAAAGCGAGAGAACCATATTCGGAGCGAACAGAAACGCCGGACACTCATCAAGGAAGGGTTTGACGACCTGTGCGAGATCGTCCCGGGGCTCAGAGGAGGTGGGTTCAGTAAAAGCACCATGCTGACGATGACGGCAGAGTGGCTGGAGGAGCTATTGCTGGGGAACAGGGAGTTGACAGCCCAGCTTGCCGCCATCGAAGGCCGATGAGCGCCACGGGAGGGGGGAGGCTTCTTTTTCCATTTTTTGTCTTGATGATATCAGAGCGTTTGAATACCTGGAGTCTGGGGTTTATTGTTCCACGGGACGATTGCGAGGCGTTTCGTGCTGTTTACACTTGGGGCTTTATTTCCCTCGGGGAGAGGAAAGGTGGCAGTGGCATAATGTGTGGTTCGATTCTTCAATGAGTAGAACTGAAAACCAGAGGGATGAGGCCTGTGTACCTTGACATTTATCACTATACACCCCTCTTACATGATTGATAGGCGATGCTCAATCGGCATCGAGGAGAACACGATGTTAGATAGATGGATATTGAACAGAGACAGACAGCTCAAATCTTTGAAAATTTCATGGATGATTTCATGAAGTCGTGTATCCAATCCTTTTAGCATTTATGTGATTAATCCAGAGCAGCCAATGATATTAAAGCTAAGTCCGAGCCGAGGTTTGTCCACGCCAACAGTCAGCCACTCAACCCACTTCACATGCTGTAGCTGAGTTGATTGAACCAACGGTTGAATAAGAGAAGCAAGCACCAGCCACTCTTACTTTCACGACCTCTTCAACCAGACCGACATCTCTGACATATTTCACTCTGCCTGTTCTTTCTGATCTTTAACGAGAATCTGACATCTTGCGTCGTCACCAACTCGAATCAACAAGCAAAGCAATCTCGCAAGCCGTCGTAGCGGGAACCCCTCATTCAACGCCCATACACAACACCAACCACAACCATGGCAGAACCACAAGAGCCCTTCCCCGGCGCAGACGGCATCCGCTCCCTCAAAGACCAAGACTCCATCTTCAGAGCCTTTGACTCTTATCCCTGGACCAAAGACGCCGCCTTTCTCGTACGTCCCACCAAACCCACCCCCCCCC
>LFMI01000023.1:0-10473 GCA_001050175.1 Trichoderma parareesei | reverse complement strand
AAAAAAAAAAAAGAACTTTACAGCAACCAACGTTCCGTCGGACTTCCAACCTCTTGGAAATTTCGAAATGACAGTGGCGGGTTCGTCGTTGTCTCCGGGCTGCGCTAATGGGGGGCCACAAGGGGGTTGGCAGCGGAAATGGGCGACAAAATTGGACCAGAGAATGGATCAGCAACGGGAATCAATGAAACCTGGGAAGAGCCTTGATGCAATTGCACCAGCACACAGCAAGCACAGCAAGACCTGAATCAACACGGCTCGGATGACCATGAGTGTTGGTACTACGTACATACGTCGGTTGTCTTGATCTCAGAGGCAGGGGGGGCTCTATTGTGCCCTGATGCTGCTGCTGCTGCTACTGCTGCTGCTGCCGCTGCTGTTTCTCCCTTGCTGCTACAATATTAGATGTTAACATGAATACAGTGGGCAGCCGCTCGGTACCTAGGTAGGTGGAGATTTGATTTGATGGATGCGACAGAAACACGACTTTGAAGAACTTGGACGGACGGAGCGCCTGAAGGTTGATGACAACAGGCACCACTGCGCTACTCCAGCACGCCAAACCGACCAATCGACAACCCCGAGCAATGGGTGCGACCGAGCAGATCGATGCGGAGCCCTGGTTCAGCTGGCTCGACCCGAGGCAGTGCTCGAACTTGTGAGGGATGGGACGATTCGACTCCATCGTGGCCCCCCAGCCTGCGTGCCACGGCAGACGTGCAGCACCAAAGCATGCACTCCGTCCTCCAGATATGTCCTGTGAGTAGGGGCTACCTACTTGTACAGATCAAAGGTCCGGCAGCGGTACCGACAGCCCCTGGAAGCAGCCCGGCGGAAGCGAGAGCATGTTGGATGGTGTCGTTTGACTCGCAGAGACAATGATTGACAGGAGACTCTGTTGCCGGTGTTCGCGGGTCTCCCTAGGTTCCTAACTGATTTACTGCTAGCCCTTGATACCGGCACCGTTCCGTTCATGCATGTACATACATGCAATGACATCAAACCGTTCCACCCCGACCGGTGGCAAGCAAACAACCTTGGAAGACGACAAAGACACCAAAACGGTCAGTTCCTGATGAAGAAACACTCGACGGAAGGGTACCATCTTGTACTGTACTTCGTATCGAGTACGCCAAGTGCCTCAGTAAGTATTACGCGGGTGAAACCGGCTGACTAAGAATCAGTTCAGCCGGTCAACAGGAAAGGAAGCTTGACAGAAAGCTGAGGAAATAAATCGACGAGCTGAGTGTGAAGAGTCGCACATCACATCCATCACATGCATGCATGCATGCAACACGCTTCGAGCTGTGCACGACCGACTGTGCACTCCAGAGGCTTCCATCCTAGCCGAGATGCCGTTCTCCATGTCTTCTTCGTTCTCCATCACCAAGATCTCATGCTGGTGTCCCTACCTACGCGCGACTTCTCCGCAGCTGGACGTTTGACTCTCCCTAAAGCTTCCCCTGAGCGTCGTTGCTTGGCGCCCAAACGGTCGTATATACTATGGTAATAGGTAGCAAAAGGATTCTGTCGGAAAATACGGCCACAGTCGCGTCCGCCCATCCATCCAGCCTCTCCATCTTTTCTTAATTCCGGCCGCCTCTCGACAGAAATCCAGAGAGGGTAAAAATAGGTGCGCGGCCTGTCAGCACTGCCTCTCCCCCGTCATATTAAAGAACCAGACCCTTGCCGGCCGAAACGTGCCGGGACCAGCGCATAAACGCTCGACTGGTAATATCTTGGCAGACCTGTGCACAACCGCGCTCAGCCCCCTCTGCAATGTTCCCTCTCTCTCCGATCTTTACTCACTCGCCCATTGGATCCTCCAAGTCTTTCTCCGTCTCCAGCGATACGATATGTAGGGCGAGTGCTCTCAATTTTACCATAGCGTGATGTACAGCTCTACTCTCGCGATTGGGTGCAATCCTTGCTGTGATTTTCATCTCCCTGCTATTACTTACTTCTAGAAGAACTGGGATCCCCATCAAACGCCCAGAGGGAAAAAAAAAACACAAGAGATAGGCGCAGTATGAAGAGAGCAAAACGGTCCCCAGCTAAAAGAAATCCGCAACAAGGGAGGCAAAGAATTGTGCTTAAAAGAGAGCAGAATTGAAGCTTCTTCTTTAGGCCGTAGCCGTGACGAACCCATGTCAAAAATGCCTGCTTTAAGAAAGGGTACCTGTTCCGCGCACACGAAGGATGATGTTTGATTCTCCTGTAGCACACGCTCCTGAGGCCTCATGTCGAGCAGCTTGTGCGGCAGCTGAGTACATGTAGAGAAGTCCTCGTAGGCCACACCACCACCACTGAAAGCATGTCTCATAACCCCTTTACGCGTGTATTCACAAGTACGACACGTGGATCCTGACCGAGTGGATCGTCAAGTTCCTCGAATTCGGCTCAGACGAGCAAGTCGTAATTTTTTGTAGAGTCTTCACGGACTGCGTGTCAGGTGCTTCTAAAACATCAAATTTTCTTTTGAAACAATCGAGCTTCTTCATCAAGAGACAGCGGTAAGATACTTTGAATACCTAGCTACCTATAATATGTATAGCGAGGTAATGCAAGTAATTCTGAGCACCATGCGTCATCATCGTCATCATCGTTCATGTCGATCGTATCAACACGGCAAAAAGAAAGCTGCTCATCTCACAGATGTTGAAGCGGAAAGCAATGTCTTGATCGCCAATCGTGTAATCCAAGGCGAAAAGAAAGCCATGGATGGCCTGCCATCACATTTCGTTGCTCGATTAAAGAGTGTTTGGCGACCCAATATTACATGTACGCTTCATAGCTCGAAGAGCCGCAACAAGAGGTACCGAGATAATGCAAGTCGCAGCTCGTAATAAAGACTGGGGATTGATATTGCAAAAGTGCGGATACCAATACGCCCACAAGCTCACAGGCACGCACTGCCTTGGAAGATAATTGTATGTTTCAAGTAGGTTCGTCTGTAGCCTTCTGTTCATAATGCCTCATGCTGCAAGTTTTCATTCGTGATGCTCGAAGTGCTTCGCATCTACCCTAGAAAACAGCAACCATCCAGAGCCTCAAGGACTCAATATGCCACGCACAAACCAAATATTCTGATGCCAGATCACCTCTCATTATTGCACACACATTCAGCCATCTACTAACAATATGCCATTATTACCAGCCAGAGGCTCGATGCTGATTCTCGACATCGTCTGTTTATTGCTATCCGAGTCTGGCTAGACTCCCGAGCAGCTGCCAGATCCCCATGTCATTAATCAGCGATTGATACCTTAACATGTACAATTTCATACCTTACCTACCTTTCCCTTGGCCCGTTCTTCTTGGTCAAGTCAGAGCACCGAGCAGTTGACAACTCTCTCCTTGCTCTTAAAGATGAATATTGCTTCCGTCATCCGCCTTCAATATGATTACCAATGCCAAATCCCGCCTCTCAAACCAAGACTGCCTCCTCAGGAACCGCCTCGAAAAACAGCAGCACAAACGCCATCGCGAGGTTCCTAGACGCTGAGAAAGTTGCAGCCAGCACGCCGTCGACACTGATTGCAGACCTCTGATTCCGGATATATGTGGCTCACGTCAAAGAAAGTCGACTACACTGGCCGCAGTCGTGAAAGCACCTCAAAATATGCTTGATCTTCTCTCGAGCTGTCTTCTGGAAGGCTGACCCCAATCGAGTCACCGTCCAATTTACGGAGGGCTTTTCTTGTCGGCTTGCAAAGGGAGCCTTGTCCAGGATTATAGAAAAAAGACAGATGTAATCGCAGGCGATGAATTGACAAGGCCGTACGCTCCATTGGCGGGTTCTCAGAGAAGCAAGTGTACGACTTTTGGTGCTTCTTACGAGAATTTCCATCACGACCATTCCCAACGATGGTTGGCGACATGTATGGTTTCTAGCCTGGCTCAACTTGCCTGAACCCGTATAGAAGGAGGTCTTGAGGAGCTGGAATGGTTCTGTTGCCCTCCCCTTTGGGCTCTTCTGGGTTGGCTGACCAGCTTGGACATGCAAGCACTGGATGCTGCCCACCATCTGTCTAATCATTCATAATTCAGCTTTGGCATGATATCCAACATGCTGCCGCTGCAGCTGTACATTGTCGATTCTGTTCGATATTCGAGGCGGAGCCGGCAGCTTCTTCGCTTCTTCGCTCGCTGCTCGCCTTCGCCTTCGCCAGACCCCTTTTCGCCCCACAAATGATTGAGGCGATGAGACTAAGGGGAACATGTTCTTCCCTTGGCCGGTTGAGCATCGCAATAGGCATCCCGCTGCCTCCGTGGGTTCTAGGGGGGGAAGATGCGAGCCCAGCAGCTTGAATCGTTGAGCTTGAGGGGACAAGGGGAAATCTTAAGTGTTGTTGAAACGTCTAGGTAGACATGCCACAGATTCCGAATCTCTCGCTTTCTGGGATTCAATACTAAAGTACTAACAGCGTTGGATAGATGATAGAATGAGTCGCGAAGAGGATGAACATTACCGCATACAGCGGAACGCTCATGGGTGGCAGCTATTGCATACATGTATATACGAACCGGAGATCAAGTCATGTTCCAGGCCACCAGGAGGTCACTGAGAGCCCAATCTACCCGCTTCAGCCAAAGGGCCTCCGGAGAGGGAGTTATCATTAAAATACTACATGCGCATACATACAGAGTTCAGCGTTTATTATGCCCATGTGAAGTCATGTTACACGGCCTTCGAGATAATATCGCTTACTCATCCTCATATTCGAAATCCCGAGGTCAGAAAAGCGCTTGGCCATGCATCGCGACTCTTCTCCACCACCCGCAGGTCAATGTCGATGGATCTTGTCTCCCACCCACGAGTGAAGACAAACCTCATTGCTACCTGAAGAACGATGAAGCCGGGCTCCCAGCGACTTTATGCTTGCCAGACGTGTCGAAGACGGAAAATAAAGGCAAGGAAACCACCCAAGCCTGATGAAGAGGCAGAGACGAAGAGCAATAATCGACTGAACTGATTGGATTCTAGTGTGACAACAAGCTACCAGACTGCACTCAATGCACGAGATTAAAGAGAGAGTGTCCCGGATCTACTGAAGGACTGATATTCATCCATAGTGTCAATGGCAGGTCAACCACGATGATGGGGCACCTGCGTATTCATGCTAACAACTCGCAAAGTCTCCCAACGGCATCGGCAGCTTGCTTGCCACCTTCGAACCGATGAAGCAACAAGCTCCTCTTCTATGAGGTTGAAACGCACGAGTATATGGGAGGCCGAGATGTTACAAAGACAGACACCTGATATGCTGCCGGATATTGGCGGTGGCGTGCACGAAGTCATCTCTCGCCTCGCTGTTGAGATCGGATTCCATCATCTATCTCCATGGACGCCTCACCCATGGTTTCTATCAGTTCCCCAGCTTGCGCTTCCGTCAGATGTCTATTCAACAATGCTGCTACCGCTAAAGGCCATAACAGTGGCATTCAGGGCTCTTTCTGGGCGTGATTCGAAGCTGAGAGCAGAAGCGTATCAATACTACCCCCGAGGCGTGGAGCGTCACCGGGCTCAGCTTCATCAGTTCGCCATAAGACAGAAGCACCAGCTTCTTGCCCTCATTCTTAACGCCCTACTCATGTCCATGGCGCTTCTGGAGTTTGAGATGATGGCTCCTCCTGCTATCGATTCCTGGTTCCCGCACGCTTACGGAGCGCTGAGCCTCTTGGAACATGTCACGCCCGAGGGCTGCCAGCAGTCGCCATTCTTCGAAATCTTCAGGCAGGTTACGCTTCTTCATGGTGATTCCTGTGTAGTTCACTAATGACCCGGATGGCAGTATATAAGCTCACGATCCTGACAGTCCTACGTGACACTGTCTACCCGCCAAATGGCGTTCCTTGGGTCGCGGCCCTGGAGGGAGATAGCCTTTCAACGCCACGGCAAAACCGAGTTTGACTGTGTCATTGACTCTCTACTCATCGTTAATGTCCAACATAAAACGGGAGATTCGTCGGACGTTGAGCCTATCAGGTGGCAAACAAACGATGAGAGTTCACGTCACGGACATTGAGGATCCAGGTCCTCCCGTCAGAGCCAACTCGCCGACCACAAGCGCATGATTCGACTCCTCACCAGCGTGGGAGAGCTCGTATCAGCTTGCACGGTCGATGCTGATCATAAGAAACAGAAAAGTCTGTCAATGGGTAGCCTTCCTTTCAGATTCTAAACATTAGATGGACCAACCGTTCCTGCCGTTCAACGTTGGGCTGCAGGTCACGGCCGCAGCAAATCTGGCGTCTCGATATGCGTCGGATTTTGTGCAGCAACAAGAGGCAGCAATGCTGTATGCCAACTGGCGCGACCGTTTTGCATTGACATGTTGATCAACGGCAGTGGCATTTCATTTGACAGACGTCTACCTGATACTTGCTTCGGAGCCACTTCTAAAGGGTTAAGATGAAATTCTTCGGCATCAAGAATCTTTCTGCTTTGTAAAGAAAAGGTTTAGAAGGCACGAGCTTCTGGTGAGTGGCTGCCTCGCGGGAGTTGCACGTGGCCTCAACCGTTCCCTGAACCCTGAATTAATTCTACTGACTTTCGACTGACTAACCACGTTACCTAGTATAGCTCCTCATCAATTCGACTCTGCTCAAGGGCAGCTATTCAGGATCGACTGTTTCTCATTTGCATACAACCCCTGCCGACCTGAGCAACCAACCCTCATCATACCCCTCGAAGATGAACTATAACTCCATCGAGTCCCCTGAGTCGCCGGCTCCATCATCCAGTCAGCGATATCCTTTGCCGAATCAAGCCCTATCAGTTGGTAGCCAAGACGATGTGAGCCCGTCACCGAGCGGCAAGCTCTTCTCCGGAGATCGAGGACTGCCGAGGTCAAGTTCTTTTCAAACTTCGCAGTTGTGGCCGCCCAGCCAGGATGGCTCGGCCGCCCTTGTCCACGACTGCATAATATCGTGTCCGGACTTGAACCATCCTGCAGGGCAACGCTGGGTAAACGACGGTCTATCTTGTGCTTTTCATCAGCCTATAGTAGCCGCAGAAGCTGACAACAGGTGATGACGACAGGGCAATGCACGCCAAATGGGAGGTTGGCAACGTCGCTGTTCTCGCTCTCAGCCAACGACACCATCTAGTTTTCGCGAACGCATGGCCGTCCGGTTCCGCCGTCGCCGTCCGTGGGAATCACCCAGAACGTTTCGAGGCTTGACAGCCGGAGAGCTCGACATTCCGAGATTTCAAGACGGGAGAGAGCGAAGACGAAGAGCGCGGGGATCACTGGAGAGGCACAGTCCCTCTGATATCGTGAGCCCTCGCCAGAGCCCTGCCGCGGGGGCCAAGACGGCAAGCCCGTTGGTTGCGGCGGGAATCATGTTGGCCACGGTTGAGCTGGACAGGTTGAGTCGTGGTGGAAGGAGGAAAGAGGGAGGAGAAGTCTGCTTATGGAAAGATGGTCAAGCCTTGGATTGATAGGGGGGATACAGACATGTCACGATTACGGATGCTAATTGTGAAGATAGCTCAGTATGGTTACATGTATAGCTTTGACGGCATCGAAGTAAACAGTACCATTTCCGTGCCTTGACTTCTACGAGTTGGAGATGGCTCTCAGTTCTGTTAGCTAATCTTCTGCCTCCCTTTGCTATTCGTCTTCACCTGCTAGGCAATAATAGCAGCAACTCCCATTGATTTGAAATTGTCTCCTCGTTACACCATGTCATCTTCTCTCCCAACATCTTCCTCTTTCAGCATGCAATCGATCACGTTCTTACTAGTACCTACTAAGGCAATCCCTCGGAGCCCCCCCTCTAAAGCGGCGCATCATGTGCCGTGGCGGCAGTGGAGATTTCCCAGTGGAGATTCGAGGTCAGCTCAACGAGGAGAAACAAGAGGCTGGAGGGCATTTGCGATTGGACCGGGTTTCATCGGATTAGCGCCTCGGTTCTAGTGGTTGCAAGGCACGAACAAGTCTGGGGAAGCTCCATTCGACGTTCCGAGATTTGTCTCTGAATCGACTCCAAGTTGCCGACGGTCAGCCGAAGCGTGCCTGGGACGATGGCGGCTGCTGTTGTTCCTGCTGCTGCTGCTGCTAGTACATAACACGCAGCTCGTGCCTCTTTTTGGCTTCGACATCATCATGCCAATGCTCCATCCTCTTCTCCCACTTCGACGGACCTGAGCAATTGAAGATGCTGCGACAGTCCTTCAGGGCCTTTGCCCGCACGGCGTCAGTCAGACGGGCTGCCGCCGCGAGGAGCTACGCCACGTTCAACTGGGAGGATCCTCTCAATGCGAAGAACCTGTTTACCGAGGACGAGCTGGCCATAGCAGAAACCGCAGAGCGGTACTGCCAGGAGCGGCTGCAGCCCAGGGTCCTGCGTATGGCTTCTTCCTCTTCGTCATGACAATGATCAAAACCACAACTTGAGTCGCTGACTTGTCTCTCCTTGCTTGCTTGCTTTTTTACAGAGGCCTACCGCGACGAACACTACGATGCCAAGATCCTCGAGGAAATGGGCGAGCTCGGCCTGCTGGGCTCCAGCATCAAGGGCTACGGATGTGCCGGCGTGTCCTCGGTGGCCGGCGGCCTCATCACGCGAGCGGTCGAGCGAGTGGATAGCGGCTACCGGTCGGGCATGTCGGTGCAGTCGTCGCTCGTCATGGGCGGCATCTACGAGTTCGGCACCGAGGAGCAGAAGGAGAAGTTTCTCCCGGAGATGGCCAGGGGCAAGCTCATCGGCGCCTTTGGCCTGACGGAGCCCAATCACGGCAGCGACCCGGGCAGCATGGAGAGCGTCGCGAAGCCGCACCCGACCAAGAAGGGATACTACTCACTCAGCGGAGCCAAGACGTGGATCACCAACAGCCCCATTGCCGACGTGCTGCTGGTCTGGGCCAAGCTGCAGGAGACGGGCAAGATCAAGGGCTTCCTGGTCGAGAGGAAGGACTGCCCGCCGGGCACGCTGCAGACGCCCGCCATCAAGGACAAGAACGGGCTGCGGGCGTCCATCACGGGCATGATTCAGATGGACGAGGTGCCGGTGCCCGAGGCCAACATGTTCCCCGACGTTGAGGGCCTCAAGGGGCCCTTTAGCTGCCTCAACAGCGCGCGGTACGGCATCTCGCTGGGTGTCATGGGCGCCCTCGAGGACGCCATCGCCAGGGCGCGCACGTACGCGCTGGAGCGCAAGCAGTTCAAGGGCAACCCCCTGGCGCGGTACCAGCTGATCCAGAAGAAGCTTGCCGACGCCGTCACGGACGCCGCGTACGGGACGCTGGCGGCGGTGCAGGTGGGCAGGCTCAAGGACGAGGGCAAGGTGACGCCGGAGATGATCAGCATGGTCAAGCGGCAGAACTGCGACTCGGCGCTGCGCAACGTCCGCGTGCTGCAGGAGATTTTCGGGGGCAACGCCGTGAGCGACGAGTATCACATTGGGAGGCATGTGGCCAACCTCTTTGTGACGCAGACGTACGAGGGACAGAGCGATATTCACAGTGAGTCTTTCTTTCGTTCTTTCTTTCATCTTCCTTTTGCACGCATTCATTTCTCGACGTGTTGCTAACGGGAGGGGGGTTGTATCTAGGTTTGATTTTGGGCAGGGCAATTACCGGCATCCAAGCTTTTGTGTAGACGATATGCTTGCTGTAGACAAAGATGATGAAGATGAACGTAATAGAACGAGATCCATGCTTGAATCGTGGTGTTTTAGGTTGGTGTTGATGACGAGGTGGATGTTTGCCGATGCCCAGTGTCACCCACGGCAACACCATCACAATCTTCGAGTCCGTGTCTCCTGTCTGTCAACGCTCACAAGACCCGAGTATGTCATTTCTGGCCATCATCTTTTGGTGACCATGTGAAGCCTCGTGGGAGTCAAACAAAAACCCCGCCGCGGGGTGCCTTGAGTGCCAGGTGCATCCAACAAGATGAACTATGTACGTGCTGCTGTGTTTTTTTGCGCCCCCGTCTTATTATATCAGATACAGGAGCAGGGTCGTCTGGATCATGAAGTATTTGATGGCAATTTCGATTAGAAATAGGTGGTACTGGATGTGAGGCAACATCAGGTATGGATATTGTGGGCTGTGCTTGAAAACACGAGGTCAGCCATCTCTGGTGTGCCCATTCTGACACGACCAGAAAAGGCAATGCCAGCTGGTAGGAGTTATTAATATACAGGACAGGCCATCACGGTGCATCTCGTGGCAAAGGTAAGGTAGTCCTTCAAGGTTGCCGCGGTGTGCATGTACGAGTAGGTACTGTGGCTCATCAGACTCACGATATGCCTGCACCGGCCCGTCGAAAGCCAGGGAAGGACGTGGATGGATCCAGTCAAATGGCAAAATCAGTTTTTGGGTCGTGACGGGGGAGCCACAAGGCCCCCAGTGAGCCACAGGGCCACAAAGTCCCTTCGCCGCTATCGCTGGGTGCGTGCAAATCCAGTGCAGGCCCGTTAGTGGTCCGGGTCACACGATTGCCCCCCCCCCCCCCCCCC
>LFMI01000320.1:34670-73553 GCA_001050175.1 Trichoderma parareesei | reverse complement strand
AGAAGAAGAAGAAGAAGAAGAAGAAGAAGAAGAAGAAGAAGAAGAAGAAGAAGAAGAAGAAGAAGAAGAAGAAAAAGACATTCTAGAGTTTTGTGCTGAGATGAAAATTCTGTTTGAGACAAAGCATCCACTCGGCTGCGTCTGTCTGTCTGCTTCCTCCGTCTCTAGTCCTTTGTGTTGCTTCCTCTTCCATGCACGTTATGTCTTAGTTCTTCTGTTGGTGGAGAGGAGATGCCGCCAACAGCCCATGCAAAGAGGGACGAGAAAAGTCTAAATATACAAACAATCCATGCGTAAGAGAGTGATAAATGGTACAAAGTGTCTCGCCTCCACGGACGCGCACATGTGCTTGGCCAGAAACAGAAGCCCCTTGCAGCTGCTCAGCCAGGCCTCGACCTGCATCTCCTCACACCATTCAGCCTTTCATCCGTGTACAAAGAAGAAGAGGGGTGAGACCAGCTGAGCCTTGTTCTTGTCCTTATCCTTGTTCATAATCAGCCGTCTGTACCTGTACTTTTGTATGTCCGTCTTCACATGCTGCCCTCCCTCCTCCCTCCCTCGGGGGTCCTCCTACTCCTAGTCTAGGCCCAACCACACTGGCCATCATGGTTCTCGTGCTACTCGACGTGAATATCAAAACTAACGAGCCTACTTCAGCCAAGACACAGGCCTCGGCGTCGAGACCATCCGTGCGCTCCAATAGCAGCAGGCATCTCCCGAGCCCATCTCCACCCCAGTCAGGACTCGAGCCCGTTTGCTCGACGGTTGGCCAGCCTTGCTGCTGGCATGTGGGAGGGGAGGCTGAGCCGCTGCTCTGCCTATTGATTTGCCGGGGCGTCTGGGCGTGGGATCCAGTGGAGCGGGCGTTGGCACATCTGACCTTGCGTCTGCCCTCAAATACGCCTGCAACCCATCCTTGCCCATCTTTTTCTCTCCCCCCCCCCTTCTCTTCTTCTTCTCTTGTCTCCTATTTCTTCACCACCATCGCATCTCTTCATCACAAAAATCTTCATCACATTCCAGCACTCATCAACTCTTCTCACTACTTACTCTTTTCTACCTTTGAGCAACACTCTCTGCTGCCATGGCGGACGAATTCAACCCCCAGTCTGTCGACCTCGACACGGCTGACCCCAAGGACATCATCTGCTATCTCAATGCCGGCGAGAACGAGTACAACGGACACTTGGGCCTCCGCGTGTCGGCCCTCTTCGTCGTCCTCGTCACCTCCACGCTCACGACCTTCTTCCCTGTCCTGGCCACCCGTGTCCGCCGCCTTCGTATCCCGCTCTATGTGTACCTCTTTGCCCGCTACTTTGGTGCCGGTGTCATCATTGCCACTGCCTTCATCCACCTCCTCGAGCCTGCCTATGAGGAGATTGGTCCCAACAGCTGCGTCGGTATGACTGGTGGCTGGGCCGAATACACCTGGCCCCCTGCCATCGCCATGGCCTCTGCCATGATCATCTTCCTCCTGGACTTCCTCGCCGAGTACTACGTCGACAAGAAGTATAGGATGGCTCACGTCCAGGTCGAGGGAACCATTACCACCGGCGGCCACCACGACCACCAGGGCCTTCACTCTGCTGACCAGGACCGCGCCGCCCCTCCCAACGGAAAGGCCGCGGAGCGCGTTCCCGACGCCGCTGTCAGCGACAAGGGCACCCCCTCCAACGACAGCTTCGACGTCGAGGAGCTCAAGAACATTGAGGGCGACAACCAGCAGGCGGCTATGGGCTTCCAGTCTCAGATCGCCGCCTTCCTGATCCTCGAGTTCGGCGTCCTCTTCCACAGCGTCATCATCGGCCTCAACCTGGGTGTCGTCGGCGACGAGTTCAAGACGCTGTACCCCGTCATCGTCTTCCACCAGGCCTTTGAGGGCTTGGGTATCGGCGCCCGCCTCAGCGTCATCCCCTTCCCCAAGCACCTGCGCTGGATGCCCTGGGCCCTGTGCCTCGCCTACGGCCTGACGACGCCCCTTGCCATTGCCATCGGCCTCGGCGTGCGGACCACCTACAATAGCGGCTCCTTCACGGCCAACGTTGTCTCCGGTGTTCTCGACGCCACCTCTGCCGGCATCCTTCTCTACACCGGCTTCGTGGAGATGCTTGCCCGCGACTTTCTCTTCAACCCCTACCGCACCCAGGACAAGAAGCGTCTGACCTTTATGCTCGTCTCGCTCTACCTTGGCTGCGCCATCATGGCTCTCCTGGGCAAGTGGGCTTAATCAAGTCGACGCTGAGCAGGAGTCTACGACCAACAACAACTAAAAACACGGTGATTGGACGGACATGATACCCGGTGAGGATTACATTGTGTATGCGGTGAGCATGCAGGGATTAAAAAAAAAGTTTTATATACGGCTACGTATATTCTGGGGTGGATTTACTTGATGGTTTGATTGCATTATAATGGTCAACGCTTGACGTTGACACTTTCTAGACCGACATGCATTTGCGGCGCTTTCAGCTAGATTAGGTAGTCCGGTGAAATTGATTCATCTATGTTCTCAATCCCCTGTCCGTACATTCATGCATATATAATCGTTTACGGCTCACTTCAGATGGTGTAGATGAGCTTCACGCCGCTGACCCTGTCGTTCCTCAGCTCATCCAGGCCCTTCAAGACGCCCTCGAGACCACTTCCGCCGCGGTTCACCTCGATCCTCGCCGGCTTGACCTTGCCCTCACGGAACAGCTGCTCCGCCAAATCGCGCCACTCCTTTGCAAACTCGTTGTCCTCCGCGCTGCCATCAGACTTGGCGCCGTACCGCTCGTACGGCTTCCCAAAGATGGAGTAGCCCAGCGTCGTCAGCACCTCAATGTTGGGGTTGATGGAGTGCACGACGGAGGTGTCGATGCCCAGCAGCATGCCCAGCTTGCCGCCCTCGTCGGACAGCGCGCCGGCGCAGATCTTGGCCGAGGCGTTGAGCGAGATGCAGTCCCACGCGACTTTGAGCTTGTCGCCCGCGGCGGCGCGGATGTCGTCGACGACGGTGGGCGAGCGGTAGTCGAAGACGGCGTCGGCGCCGAGGGACTTCAGGTACTCAAAGTTGTGCGGGCGGGCGGTGGTGATGACCTTGTAGCCGGAGAGCTTGGCGAACTGGATGCCGAGAATGCCTGAGGCGGTGCTGCCGCCGTAGATGAGGAGTGGTTCCGGGGTTGGGAGGGGGTCTGAGGGGAGGGCGAGCTTGAGGCTTTGGTAGAGGCCTTGGCCCTGATTGGCGAGTTAGTGGATGGGTTTGAGATGGTGTAGATTATGGGCATATAGCTGGGGGGAGGAGGACATACGACTGTGAAGGTTGAGATGCCGAGGGAGGCGCCCTCTTCGTCGCTGAAGGGGTTGTGGAACTGGACGTCTGCTTGGCTGATGCAGTATTCAGCGTATGAGCCATCTTCGTGCTCGACGGCGTTCCTACAGACATGTTAGTCTCCCCTTTACACATGACCGACTTCTATATACACAGTCTCCAAGGGAGGGGGGGCATGCAGCTTGACAAGGAGAGAGACTTGACAATTGTTTGGGTATATAAGCAAGGGTGAGAGACTCACGATCCAGGGTTCATGCCCGCAATTCGATCTCCAACCTTGAAGTTGTCCACGCCATTCCCCACGGCGACAACCTCGCCCGCAAAGTCGCACCCGCTCCGCGCGCCAATGGACTTGGGGTCTTCATAGTCGATGGACTTGTAGTCGGTCGGGTTGATGGCGACGGCCTTTGTCTTGACGAGCACGAAGCCGTCGCGGAGCTTTGGGAGGGGGACGTCCTCGATGACGGCCTTGCCGGTGGACTTTTTGACGATGGCCTTGATGGTTTGGGGGAGCTGCGTCATTGTGAGTTGTTGTTGTTGTGTCTTTTAATTCGGTTTTTATGTGGTGTGAGAGATGGGTTTGAGATGCTACTGCGGTGGATTGAGAAGGAATTGCTGGATTATGTATTGGAGTCGGTGAATGCAAGAGACTTCTTTGTTGGGAGTAGGTGGTTGTCTTCAAGGCGTCCTGATGGTTTATATATCTTTTTTTCCACTGATAGGGGCGTGGGGACGGACAAGAACTGGGGATGCCGCCTTCTTGGTGGATCAGTCGGTCATACTGTACATATGCAACTTACCTAGGTAGTATACATTGACGATACCCACATTTGACAAGTCTTGTCTGTTTCCAAAGTTGCGTGATCCTACTACAGACTATGTACGTACTAAGGCAGGGAAAAGGGGGTAAAGAGACAAGGAAGCTACTTACTACATCAGGATTCTACCTTCAAGACCCTTACTTGTGCAGCAACAGTATCACCCCCGGTGTCTCAACTCTGACATGGGGCAGTTCGGCATCTTCTGGTCACTGTTGTCTTAATTCGGTAATTGTCGAATTGGCCAGTTAGAATGCTGCGCTAGGCGATTGTGTTCTAGGATGATGATTTACCCCGGACTTCTTCGGAGTTGTTGTTGAGCTGCTTGGGAGTGAGGCTTATGTCTATTGGTTACGGGGGCGATGAAGCGTGTGCAGAATTTGGCTTGGACAGGCTTCAAAGTGCGGCAGAAGTTGCCCAGTCTCCTCCATAGTGTGGGTTAGTAATGCTTCGATTGGAAAAGATAGAAGGACATGCGATTTCGAACTATGGAAGAGGAGCATGTCGTGCATGACAAATTGACGTGACCCCTGGACGGGATCGAATCTCTATTATTAAGTTGTCAGAATTCAATCTGGGTCAGCCAGTGTTAATAATCAATCATACACGATTCATGTCATTCTCCAGGTTATGTCCTAAAATCCTTCGGCGATTCGGCAATGTGATGGCACACTATGTGATACTATATTGTTGTATGTATTGTGATTGGAGGGTCTGCTTTCTTTTCGTTTCCACACTGGCTTCTTTTAATTCATTGCCGAGATTTGTCCTACAATCAGCACAGTATAATCGTTGACCTTCTAAGTGGAATGTGTTCTGTCTCAGCAAACTTTTCCTTATAGGGTAATGGGGGTGGGTTCGGGGTCTGGGAGAAGTCGATGGAGTTCTGCTGCGTTCCGGAGCAATGGTTCCCTTTGTGCTTAGATCTTGATGCTTTGTAATCTTTGCGTCATGGATGCTCCGCTTTGTAGACTGAGGAGGATCCCCTGCCATGACATGGAGTTGAGCTGTAGTAAGTAGGAGAGTCGAGTGGTCGTCACTACACCCTCTATCAAGACGCCATGTAATTTTGAGGGGTGTTATACAATCTATTATACACTGAGAATGACTGTTGCTTCATTCATCCTCGACAGAGGTTCAAGCTCACGAGTCAGCCGTCTTCTGTCCATGCTTTCAAGACAGCGGCATGGCTTTTACGTGATGCACATAAAACCTCTGTGCCCGTGTAGTACAGGACTTGAACATCATCGTCAGCTGCAAAGGGCACACCACCCTTTCAGAACCGCGAAATGTCTCGCCCAAACACCCACGACACAAACCAATACACCGGCACCATCATCTTGTTCCGCAAACTCATGCTCCTCGTCAGATACGCCCCTCGCCACACGACCCAGGCAACCCATCCCCGCAGCTCGTCCGCAGAGCTCTGGTGAATCGCCTTCCAGCCGCCGAGGTATGTCAGCGTGCCCCAGTTGCGGAACTTGAACGGCTTCCAGGTGCTGCTGACGTCGACCGAGTCGAGGGAGCCGTTGTGCGTGGCCTTGTTGAGGTGCTTTGCGAGGTAGCCGGCCTGTTGAGCGGCTACTTGTGCAGTCTTCGGAAGGGACCGGTCGTGTTCGTTGACTGCGCAGTCGCCAATAACAAACACGTCCGGCATGACGGGCTTTGCTGTGGCACCGGCGGTGTCGTGAGGTTGTGAGGCCTCGTTGTCGGTTATACGAGCACGAAGGTAAGCGTCGGTCAGGATGCCGCCTGTTTTGGCGTCTTTCACGAGACGGCATCGTTGCGCGTCTTGTCCTTTCTGGTGATCTGTGTCCTTGGCGAGTGCAAACTCTTTGCCGACCAAATGTTCCACAAACGGATTCTGCATCAGTCCCGTGCTCCAGACGACCAACCCGGCGTTCACCTCCTCGCTGTACTCCTTGATCTTGATGCTCAGCCCACCATGTGCACTCCCCAGAGCTCCGTCCGCTATCCTCACACGCTCCAGATGGTGCTCTGTCCGAACCTGGATGCCCTGCCGCGCAAACGTATCCATGGCATACTGCGCCAGCGCCTGGTCAAACATGGGCAGCACCTTGGGCGCGATGTCGTAGACGGTGATGCGAACCAGCGGCATCAGCTCGGGATACAGCCTCTTCAGGTCCTCGTGAATCAGGTCGTGCAGTTCCGCGGCAAACTCGATCCCCGTGGGACCGCCGCCGACAATGACAAAGTGAAGCAGCGATCGCTTGTCGGCCTCTGAGAGCGAGCCTTCTGCGACATGTGTGCTGCTGCCGCCGGACGGAGAGGTTGGATAAGAGCATTGTTCGAACAAGGAGAGGACACGTAGGCGGATGCGGCGCGCGTCGCCCACGTCTCGTAGGAAGTGCGCATGTTCCCTCACGCCCGTGATGCCAAAGGTTTGGCTGTAAGCTCCCACGGCAATGACGAGCTTGTCATACTCGACGTTGAAGACTTCGCCCTTTTTGGTCTCCTGTTTGACGGGCACCGTTGATGATAGTACTTCGCTGGGGAGGCCGTCGACGGCATTGGCCTCGACTCGGATGACTTTCCGGGAGAAGTCGACGTCGTCGGCCCAGCCTTGGTAGAAGCGCACACCTCCCGGTAGACGCCGGACAGGCTCAAGCACGGCTCTGAACTCGAGGGTTCCGACGGATGTCGAGGCGAGGAGGGGCGTGAAGACGAAGTAGCCGCGGGGAGAGATGACGATGCGGTCGAATTTGGCTGGGTCGAGGGTGCGGGCGAAGCTGTATCCCGCCCATCCGGAGCCCAGTATCACGACTCTTTGTTTCTTGGTCTCTGGGGATGAGAAGTTGGAGCTTGCAAGTATTGTGCCATTATGGTCTCCGGAGATGGATTTACCTTGCCTGGGGTTTGTCTGAATGCTATAACATCTTGGACACCTGCTGGAGATTCGGTGAACGCGGGAGTAGGCTTTGCCGAGGTTAGCTCGTCGTGCTGGGGATGTGAGTGCATGCAGATACATGTACGTGGTTCGGCACATTGAGGCACTGGACATTTTCACAGCTCACAGATCGGAAGAGCAATCACATAAGAATCATCGTCAAAACGAACATTTTACATTCAACATAGATCAAGAGATTATTTATATCATCTTTTTTGGGCGCGTCAGTCTGATGCCGGCGTGGCGTCAGCCCCATAGGGGACGTTACTCACCCTTAATGTCATTTCGCCTCCGGTTTTACCCTATGGCCCATAGAATTTGGAATCCTGAGGCTCGCAATAAGGCATTCCTCGTGTATAGCTTTGGCATAACTCATTTCCTCGACCCTTTGGATAAGTATAACTTCATGCTGTATGGAGTGCAATTTGTTCCTTGGCTACTCTCCTTCAATGTTCCTTGCCCAACAAGCTCCATGCAGGTACGGTATTCTCATACAGCCATCTTGCACGTACTACACAACCACCAATCCCTGCCTAGGCAGATCCCTCGTGTTGTCCGTCCTCAATCTCGCAGCTCTCTAACGAACGGCCACCAGCCTCAGATAGTTTACAGGACTTGTAATCTGAGCACCATTCTTCGCATTATCTCCCTACAGATTGTCGTTGCTATCTTCAGCAGTGGGGGTTATGCATGCTTGAGATACGACCCGGCAATATGGAGCCATTGATACCAATTGTTTCCGACGGCTCGCTCAATCATCGAGTAGGAAGGACACATGACGATCTCTGCGTCACCGGCTATTATGTAGCTGCTGCATCTAGTAGTCGAGTATCATATCTCCTCGTCTTCCCCACACTCTGTATAACGGGATACGATGCCGTTCAGATGCCTGTTTGATATCTCCCCCACCTCAGCATATGGAGCTGAATCCCCCAGACAAAGACAAACCGGGTGCCCTATCTCAGCTGTAGCGCTGTGCAACTAATGCCGTGCTCAAGTGCCTGATATGAATGTGATGCCGAGTGACTTGACTGCAGCAAATCGGCAGCACGGAAATCCCCATCCTGTCAGGTCATGTCTTATCTAGTTCGCTGCGAGATCAGCCATCTTCCTGGTTAAGGAATGTACAGGGATGACTATCAGTGAGGAGAGAGCGGGGTTCGGCCTATGTGCATGCGAGCACCTACGGATCGAGGCCGACGGAATGAACACAGTAGGATATGGTAGTATCCAGATTTGGCCACCTTCCATGCTTTAATAGACCTGTTGCTCCCTTTTCCTGGGAGCCGTAAAAAGTACCATCTTGACTTTGTTGAGTCTTCGATTTGTGTGGCTCAAGATGGCTACTGACACGGTGGACAAGACGGAAAAGCTCGATCTCGAGCAGACGGCGACGCTGGGTGTTGCGGAAAAGGGCGAAGTAATTCAGCTTGATGCCGATGAGGCACTTAATGCTGTTGCTGGTCTGGACACGGCCGCTTTGCGGCTAGACGAAGAGACGGAGCGGCGGCTGCTGCGCAAGATTGACTGGAACCTCATGCCTGTAAGTGGCTTCTATCTGGAGAGTAACTTTTCGCATTGTTGATGATCTTTGTTCTGCAGCTCATGTGTATCGTCTATGGCCTCAACTATCTTGACAGTAAGTCAATCCGACTCGAAAGTGTGCTGCACATCTGACTCTTTGGTAGAAACGACACTGTCGTATGCGAGCATCATGGGCCTGAAAGAAGACCTCAAGCTCAAGGGCGACAACTACCAATGGCTGTCAAGCCTGTTTTACTTTGGTAAGCTCACTGAACTATACCTAATCGCGGCCTCTTTTGTTCATTCTGTTTCACGTAGGATATCTGGGCTGGGAGTTTCCCACGAATCGTCTTTTACAGCGTCTTCCTCTCGCCAAATACTCCGCCTTCAACATCATCATGTGGGGGATTGTCCTGTCCCTCTTTGCTGTCACGGAGAACTTTGGAGGAGCTGTTGTCATTCGGCTCTTCTTGGGTATCTTTGAAGCAGCTGTGACGCCAGGTTTCGCTCTGTTTGTATCCCAGGTATGCTTTGGTGCTCGACGGGACAATATTACAGACATTGACGTTCTGCGCAGTGGTACACCAAGAAAGAGCAAGGCTTCAGGACGGGTATATGGTTCAGCTTCAACGGATGGGTATGCTTATTGGAACCTTGGTCACCCTGGCCACCAATGCTGATCGTTTGCAGGCCCAGATCTTTGGCGGCTTGGTAGCGTATGGCTTCGCCCACGGCGCCTCGACTTATGGCTTCTCCATCGCACCGTGGAAAGCAATCTTCGTCTTCACAGGCGTCTTGACAAGCACAATCGGCATCATCTTCCTCTTCATCATGCCCGACAACCAGCTCAACGCAAGATTCCTCACCAAGGAAGAGCGCCTGCTGGCCATTCACCGCATCAAGGTCAACGAGCAAGGCATCGGAAACAAGCACTTCAAGTGGTATCAGGTCAAAGAAGCACTTACCGATCCCGCCATCTGGGGCTTCGTCTTCTATGCGCTGGTTGCGGATATTCCCAATGGTGGCATTTCCAACTTCTTCAGCCAGCTGATTGTCTCGTTTGGGTATACGCCGCAGCAGAGTCTGCTATATGGAACACCTGGTGGAGGGGTGGAGGTTGTTGCTCTGCTGCTCTGCGGATACTTGGGTGATCGCATGGGAAGTCGAATCTTGGTGTGCATGTCTGGACTGGTGGTGGCCATGGTTGGGGTGATTATGATTGTCGCTATACCGTTGGACAAGCCTGCCGGTCGACTGGCTGGCTACTATCTCACACAGGTAATTTGCTGGTTGCTGAAGATGGAGTTGCGTATGAACTGGGCTAACGGCAAACCAGGCGAGCCCAACCCCGTTTGTTGCGCTCTTGTCATTGATCTCTACCAATGTGGCTGGTGAGTACAGGATGATCGAATCTTGTCATATCACATACTAAAGCATGAGCAGGATGGACCAAAAAGACGACAGTAGCAGCAATGTATCTGGTTGCATACTGTGTCGGAAACATTATCGGTACGATTTCATCAAGGCCTCCTTTTGACCACCCTTATTGACTCCTTTCCAGGGCCACAGACTTTCCGTCCGGAAGATGCACCAGAGTATCGACCGGCTGAGATTACCATTTTGGTCTGCTGGGGCGCTTGCCTGATCGACCTTGCTTTCATCTGGTGGTACTACCGGCGGCAGAACCTCAAGAAGAGCCTTATTCGGGCGGATCCGTCTTATACCAAGGTTGAGAACCAGGAGTTTCTCGATATGACGGACAAGGAGAATGCAGAGTTTCAATACTCTCTGTGACGGAGTAGGAGGAGAACAATATGTGTACATGTGTCATGGAAACAAAGAACAAAACACAATACGTATCAACGATTCGTGTTCTGTGATGTCAATCGTGTCCGGCATCTGAGTGTGCGTTCTTCTGACGACTACTGGCCCAGTCGGCATCGGTATTCTACAGGACCAGTTATTCCCGAGTTGTAAGTACATATCGTATTACTGGGCCTTCTTAGTAGTTACGGTCGCTTGGTGAGCCACAGTAAGCATTGTAATCATATTATTCTACCTATACTCATCAGCACTTTAACCAACATTTTCAGAGAAGTCCACAAGCCCTGCCAGCTTTGTAGCCGTAGCCCTCATATGTGAACTTGTTGACGAACGAAAAGGCCAATGCATTTTCATGAAAGCAACGCGCTTGGACTACTTGAGCATTATCCGAGTAATATGCCCTGTCGGTCGTCTGCACCTATTTTCTCACCCGCATGTCCACAGTCGCCCAATTCACGAGGTGCACCAACGGCTGCAGTTTTCCCATGTCGGCATTTATAACTCCTTTCAATAGTCTACGGGTATAATTCGCGGACGAACCCGGCCTTAACAAGATTTCCGTTCCCGAAACTCTACAATATTGGAAAATCGATGCCTGGCGAATGTCAGCTTAGATGCTAGGTAGCTCATTGGGCTTCAACCTCGACGTACTCGTACATGAAGCAAGCAATCCGTCGTCTTCCCTTTCAATGTATAATTACCACCTGTCCTCTTGCAATGTATTCAGAATCGAAGTCCTGCAGAGCGTAGAGATAAAGCATGAGACCACGGCTTACCATCTACCGGGCTGAAATCATTTGAACAAGACAATGTCTTCCATCACCGCTGGCCCCGATTATCACACCCTGCCTCCACCAGGAGCTTCTTCCACAGCAACAATCGAGCAAGATGCACCAGCTCTCCTCGAATTGCACCGTCAAGTGCCCGACCTTCACATCTACACCGCCACCTCTCCCGACTTTGATGCCTTGAACAGAGTCAACGACAGAACCATCACCACCCTCCCTCTAGCTACCGTACGCCCAACATCTGAAGCCCAGATCGCAGCAGCCGTGCGATACATTTCTCAGAATGGCCTGACATTGGCCATTCGCAACTCGGGAGTAGACCAAGGCGGTCGAAGTCGCGCCTACGGACCAAAGGACGTCTCACTTGACGTCCGCTCATTGAACAAGATGGTGCTTTCTGCTGACCGGAGCATGGTGACGATTGACGGAGGCGTCACGGGAGGAAACTTGTTGCGATTTTTAGACAGCCATAGACTCACCACACCGACTGCATTTTCCACCACGGTTGGCTACGTCGGATGGGCTTGTGGCGGGGGCTACAGCTCTTTGAACGGCATCATGGGTATGGGCGTGGACAACATCCTCGGCGGGAGAGTTGTCCTGGCTGATGGGCATGTCATGGATACGGACGATGCCGACTGCGATCCGGATCTGCTGTGGACTCTTCGCGGAGGCGGTGCCGGCATCGTTGGCGTCGTGTCTTCTCTTCGAGTCCGTGTTCATCGGCGTCCGGACTGCTTGGCCGGGCTCATCATGTTTCCTCTGGAGGAGACACCGCAGATTGCCCAGAAGCTGAGCGAGCTGTACGCGTGGAAGAAACCACCGAAGTTTGCGGGGGACACAGCCGTCATGAAAGGGCCTGAAGGAGACGGGGCTTTGTTCTCTTTTCTTTTTCACTGGTCTCTGGAGGACGATGGGAGTGATTTTGACGAGGCCAAGGAGTATCTCGAGCGAGTCTTGAAGATGGGAACCGTTATCCTGAACACGGTCGCAGAAAGTAAGCTCACCATCATTCTGTCAGTCATGCAAACGTTGTATAAGTTCGAGCTGACAGTCCAAATAGCCACGCCATACGCTTTCCTCTTGTCAATTCCCATGCCTGTGCTCTACGCTGATCTCGTCTACCATAAGAGAACAATCTCGGTACCCGGGTGGTCAGAGGAACTCGGCCGCATCATATCCGAGCCATTACCGACACCCACATCAATCATCATCATGCACGACAGCCACGGAGCCGGCACGCGAGCCTCTGGAGCCGCTCTGGAAGAGAATGCAGCTTTCCAGAATCGCGAGCCGCACTTGATGTTTGGGTTCTTTCCGTCCGCGCATCCTGATGATAGGGAGGGGATAGAGAAAGGACGAGCGTGGGCGGACAGACTGTTTGATAGCGTGACAAATGCTGGGCTTGCTATGCCTTCGCATTATATCAACTTTTCGACGCCTGCAAAGGGGGATGGCCTGGGGTATTATGGACCAGAGGGTATCGTTCGCATCAGGGCTGTTAAGCGTCGACTTGATCCCTCCAACCTGTTTGCCAAGAGCACGCCTGACATAGCAGAGACATAGATGTCTTCGAACCATATGTAGCTCTTCTTAGAACTTTCCCGCCAATTTGCGATTTGCTCATCGACCCCTACTCAAAAGCGTTCTTGGCCCATATTCTCATGAAGCGATTGTCAGTGAATGAGCTCTCACGAGTCCGATGTGGAAATCTTCAGCAGACTGGTAAAAGGCAGCCCCCTTCCTGCCTTCACTTTAACATACAGTCTCAACTGTTCTGATAATGTTAAAAAAGTATTGTTGATAATGCAGCTCAGCATGCCGCGGGAATTCAAGGTAGTGTTGTACTTGTACAACTCTGGCAACCCCTCCGCTTTCGGGATTATCATGGGCATTTGCATGCGGGGGAGCAGCTTGATCATCAGCTTCGTCAAAGGCAGAACTGGTGCTGACAGTCTCAAGCGAACGGTGCTTCTTGAGTACGCATATGGGATTCCCAAAGCACACAATCGGGGACAGAGATCGCAATCAAATTCCATCTCTGTTGCGGCTGTTAGTGTCAAGTTGTCTCTTTGGATACTTTTATCCTACTACAACCCATCATGTCAGTTACACCAGGAGGCTATCTAGAAAGAGTCTACGCAGGAGTCCTTGGCAAACTCATCGGCGTCTACGTCGGACGGCCCTTTGAAGGCTGGACTCACCAGCAGATAGTCACACAGCTCGGCCACATCCGCGGCTACGTCCACGACAAAGTCGGCGCTCCCCTCGTCGTCACCGACGACGACGTCTCGGGCACTTTCCAGTTCGTCAGGGCCCTGGAAGAGCACGGCTGCTCCCCCGATATTTCGCCCGAGCAGATCGGCAAAACTTGGCTGAACAATGTCATTGAGAACCGGACCACTTTCTGGTGGGGAGGAAGAGGCATGTCTACGGAACACACTGCCTTCATGAACCTGAAGCGAGGCATTCCTGCACCGCTGAGCGGCGCCATTGAGATGAATGGAAAGACGGTTGCCGAGCAGATTGGCGCGCAAATCTTCATTGACGGCTGGGCTATGGTTGCTCATGGGAATCCCAAGCTGGCAGCCAAACTTGCTCGTGCTGCAGCCTCGGTTAGTCATGATGGCGAAGCCGTGTATGCGGCCCAGCTGTGGGCTGCGATGGAGGCGGAAGCGTTTGTCTCGAGGGACATCAACCACATTCTCGACGTCGGTCTTTCTTTCATTCCTGCAACGTCGCACGTTGCCCATGTGATAGGCAAAGTACGGACGTGGGTCGCCGAGGACGGAGACTGGACCAAGACTCGCCAGAGGATCGAAGATGAGTTTGGTTACGACAAGTTCCACGGTATCTGTCACGTCATTCCCAATCATGCCATCATGATCATGACGGTGCTGTATGCGAGCGACGACTTTGATGAGGCTATGCATATCATCAACACCTGCGGCTGGGACACAGACTGCAACTCTGGCAACGTGGGCTGCCTGGTGGCCATCATGCTCGGCCTCTCCGCATTCAAAGGGCCGTTTGAC
This sequence comes from Trichoderma parareesei, assembly GCA_001050175.1. NCBI lineage: Eukaryota > Fungi > Ascomycota > Sordariomycetes > Hypocreales > Hypocreaceae > Trichoderma > Trichoderma parareesei. The sequence continues at coordinate 59,346 of LFMI01000320.1, read as the reverse complement.
TGGAGAGGACCTCTGGCCGATCGCGCTCTCATATCCAGCGCCGATGGAGGGTATTCTATCAACAATGCTGCCCGGATAGCCTTTGATATCGCCAACATTGGTCGTCGTCTGGCTGGCCATGAGGAACTCATGCCTCCCAAAGGTGGTGCTCAATTTCATTTCAGTCTTCCTGGAAGCACTCAAGGTTTCCAGCTTTCATGGGCATCTGCCGCTGGAAGAGGTGTCTCATCAGCTTCGTTACAGCAGCGGGTTGACAGCTTACATGGTCCTGGTCTGGCCATTGATGTTGAGAACCTAGACGAGCAACAGGGTCAACTCGAGGTTCTCACTCCAACATTCACCCCGAAAGAGGTTTTACAGATGAAGACGTACGAATTGATGGCGTCGCCACTGGTATATGCCGGCCAGACAGTCACGGCCAAGATCCGTGCCAGTGGTGTTGGAGAGGTAGTCGTTGGGCTGAGGCTGAAAGTGTATAGTCAGAACGACGACTTGATTACAGTTGATGGGCCGTGTACTGAGTTCAGTCCTGAAAAAGAGCATTCGCTGACCTGGACAATCCCGGACGAGATGGACAGCCAGCCTATCCAGATGATTGGCATCATCATACGTTCCGGCCCGTCAAGCTCTTTCACAGGCGCCGTTTGGCTCGATAGCCTCTCCTGGACGGGTGTGCCCAACATGGTGATTCGACCACCATCTCAGAAGCCATGCGAGTTCTGGCATCGAGCGTGGGTCAATGGTGTCGACACCTTTAGTAGCTGGGCGTTCATCATTGCTCAGGGGCAAGGCGAGGGCATCATCATCCACGGAACACGAGAGTGGGACAATTACAGCGTCACCGTTCCCAATCTGATGGTCAAGCTTGGTGCTCCAGCTGGGCTAGCCATCAGGGTCCAGGGCCTCAATCGTTACTATGCCGTCTTCTTCACAGAGGACAAGAAGATTGCCTTGGTGAAAGCACTCGACAAAAAGAGGATTGAGCTTGCAAGTGCAGCGTTTCCGTGGGAGTTGGACCGGAAATATCGAGTGGCGCTGACGGCTTGTGATGGTTTGATTCGAGCTCGTGTTGATGACGTGGAACTGCAGGCTATTGATGGACAGTATGGAGGAGGAGGGATTGGGCTTGTGGCCACAGATGGGTGCGTATCGGCAGATTGTTTTATCATTGCGCCTGTAATTTGACAGAATATTGCTGATCCATTATAATGAGGCAAAACACGAGTCGAAAAGAGTTGCAAAATGTTGCTTCTTAGTAGGCCGTTCGTTGTTGTAGGTAGAGACTGCATCACAATTGATCAATGCTCAAAATGCCGGGTCGACCTCAGCATTCGGCTACTCGATACCGAAAGCAGATCGGCACGTGGATTTAGCGCCAAACTGGCCCCGATCGCGCAGTGAAACCAGATCCCTGAAGGCGCTGTAATCTCGCAGCTGCAGCGAATGAGCGAGCTCGCTTCCCAATCGAGAGCCGCTAATGGAGCTGCTGTGGCGCCATGACCTCATGCATCTTCAGTGGTGACGGTGCTGTAATTATTTAGCCCGTACCTGCAGCTGCTGCTCGGAGTGTGATTCTCGTGCTCCCTTCCTCTGTTGAGTTCTCCCTTCTTTTTCGCCTCTTCCACCAGCAACATTCTTCCACTCCTCCAGCTTCACAGGTCGCTTCCGTACTCACCTGCCTGTCGGCGCAGCCATCGCGATGGGTGAAGCAGAAAAGTACCGGCAGGGCGACCCCCAGCAGCAGTTCCAGAACCCAGGTCAAAGCCAGTATCAGTATCAAAACCAAGCGCCATACAACCAGGCGCCATACAATCAGGGCTACAACAACAACAGCAACAACAACAACAACGGCTACAACAACAATGGCTACAATCCTGGCGCTCCTCCTTACAACCCAGCCTACAACAGCACCCAACAGCCTGTCAATGGCCAGTACCAGGATCATCCGTATGGCCCTCCGCCGCCCTACAGCTTCAATCCTCCGCAGCCCAACGACGAGAAATACTCCTTCAATGATGCTTTCAAGCTGGAGAAGCCCAAGTACAATGATCTATGGGCGGGACTCCTTGTACGTTATCGCGACTGCCTTACTCATGTTTGTTTGTTTTGATGCATTGTCTGACCATTGACTGTTGTCAACTTCAGTTTCTCCTTGCCTTTGCAGGCTATGTCGCCATCTCGGGCATCGCGATCCACGGCTACAGCAGCGGCTTCCATGGCGACGGCATCTACGATGACCTCAACAGCTTCTCGCTCAACAGCAACACCATCATACTCTTCGCCTTCTGCCTCGTCATCGCCTTTGTATTTTCGTACGGATACGTCTGGCTGGCGCGCATCTTTCCAAAGCAGTTTATATGGGTCACTGGCATCCTCAACCTGGCTTGGGCGCTCGGGACGGCCATCTTCTACTTGATCAAGGGGTACTGGTCTGGTGGAATAGTCTTCCTCATCTTTGCCGTTTTCCTCATCTTTGCGTTCTGGACCTGGATCGGCCGCATTCCCTTCTCAGCGCTGATGCTCAAGACGAGCATCGATGTTAGTAAGAAACATGGCCATGTCTACATCGTCAGTCTCATCGGAGGCCTTGTGGCCACGGCGTTGGCTGCTTGGTTCTCAGTCACGCTGGTCGCCATTTACGTCGCCTACGAACCATCGCCCGACAATCCACGATGCTCCGTCTCAGGAAACAATTGCAGCCACGGGAAGGTGATTGGTCTCGTCGTCTACATTACATTTGCCATGTTTTGGATCTCCGAATGGCTCAAGAACACCGTTCACACCATTATTGCTGGTGTCTACGGGTCCTGGTACTTTTCACCGCACAACTTCCCCAGGAAGGCCACCCGCGGCGCCGCAAAGAGAGCACTCACATATAGCTTTGGATCCATTTGCTTCGGCAGTCTGATAGTGGCCTTCATCCAGTTCCTGAAGCAAGTGTGTAGCGTTGCTCGGTCTCAGGGCGCAAACGAAGGTGGTGCCGGCGGCATGATTGCCTATGTCATCTTCTGCATTCTCACATGCCTGATCAGCATCATCGAATGGGTCGTGGAATTCGTCAACCGATACGCCTTCTGTCACATTGCACTCTACGGCAAAGCCTACATTGCCTCTGCCAAGGACACCTGGAGGATGATCAAGGATCGCGGCATTGATGCCCTCGTCAACGTAAGTGACCTTGCCCTCGACACTACAAGCACAACGACTAACTGATGCAGGACTGTCTTGTCGGCCCTGTTCTCTCCTTTGGTGCCATTTTCATCGGCTATGCATGTGCCCTCTTTGCTTACCTCTACCTCCTGGAGACTGACCCTCCGTACAACCGCGACGGGGGATTCACAGCCGTTATCATGGCCTATGCGTTCCTGATCGGCTTCCAAATTGCGCACATCTTCACGACCCCGTTGGGAAGTGGTATCGATACCATTTTTGTTGCTGCCGGCTGGGATCCGCAGGTCATGATAAGGGACCACCCAGAGCTGTATCAAGAAATGGTTCGGGTCTACCCAAGGGTTCAGCAGGCCATTCGTTGAGTTTACTCAATCGAGAAGGCGAAGGGGGGAAACAGATAAGCAGACTTTCAATATAGTTATTCTGTGCGACGTCGAGAGAAAATGAAATCTATAGTCTTAGCTTCTCCTTTCGCCTGAACTGACTTATAACATTCCATGACTGTGATCAGTCTCCCTTGTATACTGAATTTCGGAGCATTGGGTAATACAGTCTCAAAAGTATGCACATTCGTGGAAAAGGTATGCCGCAAAAGCCTCCTTATTATTCTATTACAAGCAAATTACTTTCTCTCTAATATAAACTATACTCGAAAGCTTCGAAGCGTCCATTCTCCCAATAGCATATCATACAGTTGCTTAGTTGGCACTGCCCGCGTTGGTCAACAGTCCACAGGGGCCATTGCTAACAGTCGTCCCCGAAGCGCCCTGCTGCGTATTGAACCGGTCCGAGGCAGTAAACTGGTTCGCATGGCAGACGCCGTCGGTGCCAACGACCAAGAAGCACGTGCCGCTGGCGAAGGAGATGGACCCCCTGCAGGCGTTGGTGTTGAAGCAGGAAACACAGCAGTCGTAGGGGCTGAGGGTGCCGCTGACGGGGATGAAGGTGCCGGGCTGGCTGGTGCTGACGCTGGCGACGCCCTGGCCGCCGTTGGCCTTGGACACGAGGTTGTCGGGGCCGCAGACGGCTTGGAAGGTCTGCTGGGGGGCGACGACGGATTCGGTGGCTGTTGGTGATGATGAGCAACTCTGTTGTTTTCGCGGGCCGTGGGATTTTCTTCAGGAGGGGGGGAAACGGCGGGAGGGGGAGGGAAACAGGCAAAAGAGAAAAGAGTTTGACTTACTGGTGGAAGTGGTGGTGGTTGTAGTGGTGGAATCGGTTGCGGAGGTGATGACGGTGGTGGTGGTTGCGGTCACCGTGCTGGTGATGTCGCAAGGGTAGACGGTCTCGGTCTGCGTCTGCTGAAGCGTCGTGGTGACGGTCTGGGTCTTGGGCCGGGCGGTCCTCGTGTGAGGCCTGGCGGTGTACGTGACGCGCTTGACGACGATGGGCTCGACGAACTTTGTGCAGGACACGGACTGCGGGTGCAGGGGAGGCCAGAAGACGGGACCGTGGGGGCCGCCCTTGCACTGAAGGGTGTCCTTGCTGCGCTCAAAGAGGCTGTTGCTGCTGGCGGCGTTGACGGAGCGGCCCTTGATGCGGGGGACGAAGCCGGGCTCCTGGGCGATGGGGGTGAAGTCGGCCGGGGCGGCGATGGTGGTTGTGGGGGTTGTTGTTACGGTTGTAGTGTCTGTTTCGGTGTCTGTTTCGGTGACGATGTTGGTTGTGGTGGTGTATGAGGTGCCTTTTGTATGATTTTCGTGTTAGGTCTTCTTGATCTGTTGAAGGTTGTGCAAGGTTGCTGGGATGAGGGTTTGTTCTTACTTGTGGAGGTGATGGTGGCAATGTCAGTGGAAGTAGGCTCCGTGGTGGTCGTGTGGACGACGCTGGTGATGGTCTTGGTCTTGGTCTTGGTCGGCGTCACGGTGGGATGAGGCGTCGTCGTGTACTTCTCGGTGAAGGTGACGGTCCTCGTCTTGTAGTTCCAGTGCGTCTGGACGTGGCGGTTGAGCTGGGGGCCCAGCTTGGTGGAACAGGTGACGAATTCCTCGACGGGGTAGCGATGAGGCTGTTGTCCGTAGCCAAAGGCCAGGGCGCCCGAGCCCATGGCCAGGAGAGAGACGGCGGCGTTGATCTTGACCATTGTGATGGGATGGAGCGGGAGTTGGACTGCTGCTACTGGGGAGAGAGAGAGAGAGACAGTTGGCGGAGGGGAGGTCGAGGGCGAGAAGCAACTTGACTTGGACTATATATTTCATTCTACTTTGGCAACCGATTTTCATCACTAGTCTTCATGTGTTCGTCAACAGTTGATCTCATCCCCTCTTTGCGTCTTGCCCACGATGACTTCAACTCGACTACCAAGGCCGTGCGGTCAAGGTCCATCCCTGGCAGCTGAAATCCAGATCGTCCACTTCCAACGCATCTCCACAGTCCCCGACTCGGCAAATCCATCCGCAAGACTATTTGCTGTGCTTATGCCAATAGCCAAGTCTCTGGCGCAGCTGAAAGAGCCTGTTAGCGTTCTCTCAGGTGAAGCTACTGGCGTTGGGCTCTGCTGTAGATGCGGGTGGACAAGAGTCTAGATGCTTGCGGCGCCCCCCTTTTTTTTTCTTCGTAGTAGTGTAGAAGGTGGTTTTCGCCTCTGCGGGTGGCTGAAGCGCCACCAGGGGTACGTTCGTGGGCCAACATTCGCGTCCCTCCCGGGGGGGGGGAGAAAACCAAGAATTCTCGGGAACGGCACTTGTAAGCGCCGGGTTTAAGATCGATACTGCGCCTCGTTCTGTATTCTCGGCGACGACGAGATCATGGGCACCTTGTGCATTTCCTGACAGGCCGGCACCGAGAGTTCGGGCTCGACCACCATTTCCGCAGAGCCGGGACGTGGGCGGTTTGACTGGGATCGGCATTGTCCGGTTCTCAGCCGCACAGTCGCCTTGCAGCTTCACCGGACGCATAATGACATTAGAACATACAGCTCTGGCATCTGGTTTCTTGTGCCCTTGTTGCTCCATTGTTCATGTTGTTGTCATGGACTTGCAGATCTTGAGTCCATCGTTATTGCAGCTAACATTGTTCAGTTAATGATAGGCAGAGGCTGAGCCACGCACGCAAACTAGAGACTTTGGCTGCAGATGCAAAGGAGGTATTAGGGCGCCGTGGCCATTGACTTAGATCGGTGAGCATCAGGGCTAGTATGGCCTTGCATATCGAACCATTGTGTCCCATCAAACCATGTTCTGGATGGATCGGATCTGGGCCACATGCCTGCGGACTACAAGCTCTTTTCGGTTTTCAGCTCCTCAGGGAGAGTAGAATTCCTTCTGAAAGACGCATGACTGGTCGATACCTCGGCTATAGACACAGAAACGACGCGTCGCAGCCAGGAACACTACATCCAGTAACTGGTTGTCCATACAGATATGAACAATGTTTCTCCTCAACTGACAATAGGTTAATCAGAGAGGAGAAAACGCCAAACTGTGAGAGCAAAAGATTCAGCTACACCAGGGCCTGTTATTGATTGAACCACAAAATCCTCCTTTCACAACAGGTCATACGGTAGCTAAGATTTAGGAGCGTGTTTTTTGGCGGCAACACCGATAATGCTGTTGTATACACATAAATAAGGATCCGGCAGTCTAATCGTTCGTAATATACTTTCATATACAAGTATTCCAATTGTTTCCACAACCCGTGTTATCATCGTCTGTGAAGGAAATTGATCGCGAATTTGTGACATCTACCTTCAACCTTCAATGCTAACCCTACCTATCCTAGAAGACTAGGATCTACTACTCCTACCTTGGATAGTTTGCTAAAATCAGGTGTAATTGTGCTTTCGGTTATTGATCGTGAGATGTTCTTGCAAGGCTCCTTTTCATCTACAGTCATACGACTCTCTCGTAGCTCAGTCAAGCGAGGATCTTATTCGTCTCATTGCATCGGGTGACTGAATAACATATTTCAAGGTGATGTCCGAATCTGCATTGACTCATGAGGTTATAAATCATGATGGTATTGATGGATGAAATACTTACAAAAGCATTCGATCTAACATTTGATCTGAGCGGGCAAGCTGTGTATCTTGAATGCAACCAAAAGGATGTACGTCTTTTTTTGAACAGCGGCCGAGCATTATCTTGTGACGCCGAAGTTTGAAGAGGACGCGGCCTTTGTCGATTCCTCTCGTTTGCTGGTCGATGAAAGTTTCAACGCCAGCATGTCATTCAGTAACTTCTCATGGCGGGTCTGTGAGGCATCATGGACACTTGCTCCGCCAGCTTCAAACAGAAGGCTTGCTTACGTTTTCGTTCTACCGGTGCATTCAGACGAGCTATCAGCCCCATATGCCATCCAGGGCTCGTTTGACACCGTCACTTGTTTAGATGTACAAGATGAACTGGACCAGCCCATCTTTCCCAGTCATTCAGTAACCAGTTATTGAATAGGCCGGGCCTTTCTTCTGCTTCTTGTTGAACTCTTTGGGTAAAGACTGAGTGAGAGGCAACCAAGTAAGCAGACAAACTACGAGCGAGTAGCGATACTTTGTGAAACGGTGCACCACAGCCGGACACCTGACTTGTACTCAGGCATGTTAGGTGAGCAAGGGTTTCCCAAATACGAATACAACTCTCACGTACGATGCTGGTCCGTACCATTGTAACAATAAGAAGATTGTTATGGAAGTCAACGTGAGAGGGGGAGTTGCAGAAAGCGAAGATTACAAGATATGGATCGTGGTATCTGAGCTGGACAGGTGTGAGAACAACAATAACTACAACGCTCCATGGGCTGCCGCGGGTACGGCGCCGCAACTCATATCTTCAACTGCGCCGTCAGCTACACAGGAGAGCCATTATAGGAACCCCGAATGAGACACTGATTGATACTTCCGCCGCCTGGACACTAGGTATTGGGTCTGAGTCCAGATCCAGGGGCTTCATTGACATCACCTGCCTCAATGCAACCGACTAGAACGCCTAACAACAGGCCGGACTCAACATCGGATTGGTTTTCACACATTGTGTCCTACTCGATCAGTGGCCTATGTGCCACAAACGTCACAACTATCACTCTGCACAGGATATTCGTAGCATCAGATTGTCTATATCTCTCTAGTACGAAATAGGCACCATCAACTCGTTGTTTGATGCCGTAGTCAACAAGCAGGTCAACCACTTGAAATATGCCAGCTTAACATATCATAAATAATTACATGACGTGACAAGCTTTTCTGAACAAAAGGAAGTTTGATCCAGGCGTCCAGGACGCATTTGGTAGCTGGTCAAGAGCCTTACATCGTTTGCGAGGAGCAATTCACCTGACGGGCATAACCCAATGCATTATGGGGGAGAATAGCTGAAACAAACGTCAACGCAATATTATATGTGCGTGCGATTTGGTCGGGGGATTGGCATGACGCGGACAACGTTGGAAGTGGATGGGCAGGACTATCGGACGTCAGTCTGCCCTCAAAAGTCACGGAGTTGCTTTTATTTATACGGTGTCGCATGAAGAGCCCGGGCTGACGAGAGAGATGAGGGCCAAAGCCAAGACTATCTAGGTCAGGCTTGAGGAGACAGAAAATGGGAGCAGTTTTTGGAGAAAAGGATGGCATAGAGGTCATTTCAATCCTCTATAGTTTACAATGTCATATACTCCATGTCGCGTTGGATATACCTTAAAGCCGAAATCAAGATAAAAGAGCCATTCATGCCTGAAAAGACCATTGGGAAGCTTTTTAAGCCTAGGCAAGTCGAGCTCATATCGCAATTCAAATAAACGTACTCAGGCATCCATCCACCACAATCATGTTGATCTATCTGCCTTGTTATCAAGGGGGGGCGTTTAGAGGACCAACCAAGAGCACCTTGTGCGAATGATATCAAGGCTGAGAAGGGCAGATTCCGCAGAGACAACAGTCAGCCGTGCTTCGTACTTAATGTGGCATATTCTATCCAATAGACTCAGGGAGGCGCTGCCAAGTGTAAGCCGCCAGAATGCCTTATACCTGCATGCACAGGTGTTGCGGCAACCCTGTCGATTGGACAGTCAAGAGCCGCGCTAATGTGGCACGTCGGGGACGGAGCGGCTGAACATTTGCTTTTGTTACGTAGAATCTCAGGTTGCTGAAGTATGCCTGATGCCCACAGATATATCAGTTGCCAAATCGCTTGGGGGGGGGGAAGTAGTGGAAATGCCAACCATGCATCTCACAAGCCATTATCGCCAGATCTACGTCGAACTACATACGGATATTCACCTCAGCTCGTGACGATGGCGCCAAAAGCTGCTGCTGGAGGCGTCGTGTCGCCTGAACAGAAGGCAATTACCGAGGCCAAGTCACTGTTCCTTCAGCTCAGCAGCGGAGGCCAGCTCTTCAAGGACTGCGTCAGCCAGGCACGGAGTGTCTCTCATCTTGTCCAGTACGTCGAAGGAGAGAATCGCAAACATCAAAGAAAGTCATCGTCCAGGCTATTGGATAAGTTCCAGCAGAATACAGAAGGATTGCAGTCACTTTCGTCAGTGATCGAGCTTGCGGTGCAGGCGAAAGCGGATTGCCTGTGTCCGCTATGGGCTCCGGTCAAATTCATTCTTCAGGTGAGCGCAGCTCGATACTCCAGCAAAGTGTCGCGACTCAGGAAGAAAGTGAAACATGACAATCCTGACCAACTTTAGATATCAAAGGCTCATTCACTGGTTGTGCGCAGCATTACAGCCATGGTGCAAGTTCTGACGGAGAACCTCTCGCGGATTGAGCTCTATCAAAATCTTCAAAACGATCCTGATATGCAGACAGAGCTGCTACGCATCTTCAATGACGTGACGAGTCTCTGCGTCAAAGCCCTCGTCTTCTTTCAACGCCGCACTCTTGGTACGTGATGGCTGTTAGGCTGGCATAAGAGGAGGTCGTTCACTAATGGAGAAGAACCAGTTCGAAGCTGGAAGCTGATTGTCAACCCTCCTGGAAAAGACTTTCAAAACTCCGTTGATCAACTCAAGTCTGATATGCAAGGTGTACACAATGCAGCCGTTGCTATCGAGCTGGCCAAACAACACGGTATGTGCTCGAACCCGCTGATTGGCTTCCGGTCCTGTACTGACGCTGTCCGCAGAGTATCGCCGGGAACAAGATCGTCTGGCCATCATCAACAGCCTCGGGGCGACAAACGTGAGAGAAGTGCATCAGCGAAAGGTCGAAGCCAAGGCACCAAAAACGTGTGAATGGATTCTTTCGAACCCAACCTTTGTCGCCTGGGAGTCGTCGTCAAGTAAAGAAGCCTCGGAACGCTTCTTATTCATCTCAGGGAAAAGCGGCTGCGGTAAGAGCATTCTCGCGGCGTCCATTATAGAAGCTTTCAAGCAGCAAAAGAAGGAAACAATGTACTTCTATTTCTCTGGCCTTGAGAGTAGCCGGCAAGCCGCAGACAGCCTGGTCCGATGGTTCTTGCTCGATGTACTACCGTCAACGACGGACGAAACAGTGCAGATGATTAAGTTACTCTTCGCAAAGGGTAATCCAACGTCGTCGGAGCTCCGGGGAGCATTGTCCACAATCATGGCGACATTGCCCACGCCTGTATACCTCGTCATTGACGGTATCGATGAAGTTCAGGGGCAGGTTGGCGATTTATTCGTCCAATTGCGCGGCATTATCGACAAATCTCCTCTCACCAAGGTTATTTTTATTGGCAGGCCGCATGCGTTTGAAAGGCAGGCTTCAGCTTACTGGATCCCCATATCCAATGAACTCCTGCAGGCAGACATCAGGACCTTTATCGCAACCGAAACACAGAGAAGTGCACTCCTGCAGCAGCCGGATATCCACGAGAGGGTCATTAAGGAACTCTTGGAGAAAGCCGATGGCATGTTTCTTTGGGCGAGGCTGTCGATCAACGAGTTATGTGGAGCTTATTCTCAAGACGACGTCAAACAGATATTGAAGCGTCTGCCCTTGGGGATGGAGAACGCTTTCAATCGCATCCTGCAGGAGATTGTCACCTCCAGTGGGGAGACCGAGATACAGCGCGCAAAGTATATTCTGACCATTCTCGTCGTGTCTGCCAGAGCATTGGAGTTGAGAGAGCTTCAACACGCCTGTGCCGTGGCAACTCAAATGAACCAGGATGAATTTGAGAGGGAACCCCTTCATGCATACAAGGGCCCTGATCCAGCAACAATGTTCTTACGATCTTGCCGGGGGTTGATCAGCATCGAGAACGGCATAGTGGGCCTGGTTCATTTGACAGCCAGAGAATATCTTGTCAGGCCCGCAGTTCAATGGGACTCCCGGATCTCGATTCTACGGGTTGATGCAGCGGCAGCTCACGGGCTCCTCGCCAATGTCTGCCTCGAGAGCATCACAGGCTCGGGATTTGAGTGGTTCCGTCAACGTGAAGGCTTGTTCATTCCACAAAGCCTCGAGTATCCTCCTCTCTTCTCCTATGCCATCAAGTTTATGGCATATCATTTCAACAGAAGTGAAGACACTGACCCAGTAACGGCAGCTCGAATAGAGAGCTTTTTCGTCACTTACGGAATCTCCTGGGTTGAACTGCTTGTCGTGTCGTGCTTCGCAGCCGGGCAGAACACGGTGACAACGAGGGAGTTTCTGGACATTGCTGCATGGCTGACGGATGACCCAATCGACGGAAGGAAGAAGATGAGTATGCTCAAAGAACAAGTGAAACAGAAGTGTGAGGAATATGACGGGAATCACTGGCAGTCTCAACGACTGCATCTGTTAGGCGACGTCTTCGGATTTGTCGAGGAAGTCGACCTGACCGCATCTCGAACGACTATGTCACCTTCTCAGGGCATTACGACATTTGCAAGGAGGGGCCCGATAACAATGGTGCAAGAAGATCTCTCCCAAGTCGTTCACTTGCTGGCGGAGCACGCTTCGCTGTCTCTGCTTAAACAGGGTGATCTGGTGTCGAGGCTCGGGAAATTGTTTCGCAAGGGACAGGTGAAGAACTTGTTGAGTCCGTTCGACCTCCTGTTTCGCTTATTCAAGAGCAAAATCAACAGCTTCCCGACCATTCTGCTTTTTGGATTCGGCGAGCTATCTCGAAGTCTCCAAAGACCGCATAATGCCCTCGAAATGTTCAACACTGTGCTATCGAGACTCGGCGACGACGAGGAAGAGCTGAAGTATAAAGTATGGGAACTTATCGGGCGCACATATAGCAGCCTCAAGGATTATGAGAGAGCTTATCATGCGCATCATACTGCTTGGACTGGGCGACGCAACATGTTCGGCCCCAAGCACAAGGACATAGCGAGCAGTGCACATTTAATGGGAATCTCGCTATACAGGCAAAAACAATACGCCGAGGCTGAGGCACATATGCGACAATCCCTGTCCATGGAAATAGAAATATTTGGGCTCGAACACAAAGAGACAGCGCTCAGCATGTATTGGTTGGGCCTCGCCATACTTCGGCAGACCAGATACCCAGAAGCAGAAGCTTGTTTCCAACAGTCCTCGTCCATGATGGTGGCGGCATATGGAAAGCAACACAGACTTACAGCGGCGAGCATAGAGAATGTCGGGCACTCTCTCTTCCATCAGGGTAAGTTTGTTCAAGCAGAACCTCATCTCCGGCGAGCCGCTGCTATACATGTGGCTGCGGATACACCTCACCAAAAAACAGCAAGGTGTCTCGGTGCCCTTGGTCAAACGCTATATGAGCAAAAGAAGTTTTTGCAGGCAGAGGAACAGTTTCGCCGCAGCAGAAAAATGATGGTTCAGGATGGTCTTGATCTTGGCGATCGAGAGGTTCAACTGACCTCGTTGTTGTTGGCCCAGACACTGTGCCATCAGGGAAAGTTTGCCAATGCAGAGACTGTTCTTCGGTCCTCCTTTGCGATTTCCCCCAGAAACATGAAGGCAGATGGCCTGGAATTTGCCGCTCTATCGTGGCTCGCACGAGTACTGCACTACCAGCAGAAGAATCACGAAGCCGAAAGCATTCTCAACGCTTTACTCTCTCCGAGAGGACGGAAGGGCAAATTCCATCATGAATACCCATTGACTATTGTATTCTTCTTAGGACGAATCTTCAACGCCCAGGAGAGATATGCCGAAGCGGAGAGTATCCTGCGGCAGGTGGTTATCGAAGAACATAAAGACACGAACAAGTCAGCAAGAGCCTGCGATACTACCGTGTCCGAAACTTTCCAGGAGCGTGAATCATATCAGCATGGTGTCGATGCCGAGCTCGCAGAGGAGATGGATCACGGAAGTGAAGCAGCTGAGGAAGAGCAAGAGAAAATTGGAGGAACGCAAGACGAGGAGGGAGGGTCGGACATAGCCACGGAAAGCGAGGCCGAGGCCGACCACGGGAAAGACTCTGAATTCTCCGAAATCTGGGACCACTGCAACATTCACCATATTTTCAAAGAGTATGACACGACAGGCCGGCATTTGGAGCGGCAGGGAAAGGTAGCTGAAGCCGAAGAAGTATATCAGCTTCTGGAGTTAGTGGGCTGGATGTCAAGTCGATCGGGCAATTGACAGGCTTTCTGACGATATCGCACATCATGTCACGGGGGAAAAGGGACAGTAGGACACTTACATCCGCTTAAAAGACAAAGCTTCCAGGCACATCTCAAGTAACAGCTCGGCTTTCAGAAGCAAGCAGTCAGACATCAATGGATAGCCGGCCTCGCACAAAATGAACTTACTGAACTAAACCATGAGTGAACTGATGAACTACACTGTCAATTGACCGAATTCACCGAATTCACCGAGTCGACGTAGTGCACGACAGGTCAAAGAGCGACAGGGAAAGGAAGCCATACCCGAAGAGCCACATTGGCTTCTGAAGCTAGCAGGGGATGTAGGTCGATCAGGCAGTCAAGTTCGAGTCGAGACTGGCGATACCTGATGAAGGTGTATGACACAGGTTGCAGTCCTTCTCGATGATGTTACACATCAATCTCGGGGGAAAAGGGTGTAAGGGCACTTACGCATATCTCAAGTAACATCTCAATGGTCAGAAGCATGGAGTTTTAACGTCCTCAACGGTCAACCGACGTAGCACCAAGTTGTACTCAGAAGACCAGCTCTTGGAGCTCATTCTCGACTTACACCACGCTAAGTGCTGTCTCAAGTAATGAGTCAACGGAGTTAATGCCGTGATCCCCATCGGAAGAGCTTCATCTCGGCAGCATGCATTAGTCCAGCCTCATGCATGACATCCACGTGTCCCCCTCCACGCAATCAACCACTCTAGCAATTGACTCAGAAGAGGCCGCCATTCGCTTATGACAAGTTGACCACGTTCAGCCTCAATACTAACGGGAAACCCAAACTTTCCGCAAAGCGTGACGTCGAAACCTGTATTCTTAGTGCCCCCTTCATCCCTGCAGAAGGATTGCTGTGGCGCCGCTAGGCATCTATCTTCTGGCCATACAGTCCCGCGGCTTCATGCCTGGCGCTTCGTGCTACTGATAGTAGTTGGTGGACAGTTTGCTAGTTGGCCGTGACGCGTTGGTTTCACCTCCTTGCGTCGACAAGTTGCACAGGAGAGGAGGAGGGTTCGGAGGGTTGTACAGCTTGCCTGAGGCTCGAATATAATACGTAGGTAGGTTCGGCCACGATGGCCTCTAAGTTTACGGGTATATAGTTCACGTATCGCTGCCGTCTAATCTATGTCTCTCATCCTTTCAGCAACTCTTATGATCATCATTCTCCTTTCTCTCATTCATCCAGTGATACCCTTCCAATCCCATCATCATGGCACCTCTCAAAGCCCTCGTCATCGGAGGCGGCGTCGCCGGCCCAGCAGCAGCATACTGGCTCCTCCGCCTCGGCGCACACATCACCCTCGTCGAACGAGCCCCCCAGATGCGCGCTTCAGGCCAACAAGTCGACCTCCGCGGCCAAGGCGTGCCCCTCATGAAGAAGATGGGCATCGAAGAGGCCGTGCGAGCCGCCACCGTCCATGAGCCCGGCATGCAGCTCATCGACCGCAACGGCAAGACAAAGGCCTTCTTTCCCGTCGCAGAAAGCGGCTCGGGCAGGCAAGGCTTCACGTCGGAATATGAAATCATGCGAGGGGATCTAGTCAGAATCCTGTACGCACTTACAGAGAACCACCCCAACGTGCGGCATCTGTTCAACATCACCATCAAGAGCTTCACTCAAGACGACGAGAGTGATGCCCATGGCAAGGTCCACGTCACTTTCCAAGACGGCCTCCAGGAAGACTTTGATCTCGTCATCGGCGCAGACGGAACCGGCTCCTGGACGCGCAGAATCATGCTCGGCGACGGCGCCCCGGATCCTCGGCGCTCAATGGGGGGTTACATCGGCTACTTCAGCGTCCCCACGCATCCCGGGGACTCGGACCGGGCGACCTTTTGTCACTTGCCCGGGTCGCGCATCATCGGAACGAGAAAAGACGTTCCCGAGCTGACGCGGGTGTACATGATGTTTCGCGGGAAGAAGCCCGACCTTGACGCGGCGCTCGAATCCGGAGACCAGGTGAGGATCAAGGAAGCCTTGGCTGATTTGTATCAGGGGGGTGGATGGGAATGCGACCGCTTCATGGATGCGCTTCTCCATGCTCCCGAGGCAGACGATCTATACATCACGCCCATCCAAGAAGTGCATCTTCCCCCAGGATCTTGGTCCAAGGGCCGAGTCGTCCTTCTCGGAGACGCGGCTCACTGCCATACAGCAGGCGGTTACGGATGCGCCTGGGGCTTAGTAGGAGCCTATGTGCTAGCAGGAGAGATCGCAAAGCAGTTGACAAAGGGCGACTCATCACCCTCAGCGGCCATCATTCAGGGAGCCAAGAATTACGAGCAAGTGTTTCGGCCCGTTGCCACATCCATGCATGGAGGCTACGAGTGGTTTGAGGACCTACTCATGCCCAAAACGACTCTCGGCATCTGGGCGATTCATGCGTTTGCGAGAGTAGCGGCATGGCTTCGTTTGGGCGAGATGAGCGGCTTGGATGAGATGACTTCGAAGTGGCAGCTCCCCGAATACCCAGAGCTGGACGAGGATAGAGGCAGAGCGACGTTGTAAGAATCTTGGTTGGCATGCAATCGATGCTCTTCGTTCTTGTATAGTCAATAGATAATCTCCCATCACTGAATGTACTCTAATGTAAACTCCTGGAATACAACACCCCATTCTCTTCTCGAAACTTCCTTGTAAGATAATGTTCCGTAAAGCTCAATTGACTGCAACCGGCGCTCGTAGTGATGGAGGTGGCAACAGGTATGAATGCCTCCCATCTCTCATCAAAGAAGCCCCGTCTGTCGTATCGAGTACTACCGTGAGCGTGTCATCCCCTCTTTGCGCCACGAGGCTCCCCTATTTTCCCTCACTGGAAGGTAGCAAGCCAATTCCACACTGCCAACCTGAGACCCTCCTGCGTCGAAATGCCAACGGTGAGGTTTCTTCCCTACATGTCCTCGCCCTCCTCACGGCTCATCGTCACACGAAACGCGATATCGGTAAGACCCCCCTCTCCATAGAGCAACTCGCGGTCTCTCAACCAGTGAAAGAGACATGAGCCGCATGCACTCCGGACGCCAAACGTGTTGAGCTCAATCAAGCTGCACTGATTCGCATCCCCGTCATAAAACACATCAAAGGTGAATCCCTGGCTGCGGATCACCTTCTGCAGCTCGCCATCTTCCTGCGCTTGCATAAACTCAAGAATATCTTCATGCACCTTCTCGATACAGCCGGTAATCCTCTGAGCCCGATCTCCCATCATGTCTCTGTTCTCCTCGGCATAGATCCATGGCTTGTGCCATTCGTATTGACTGACGGCGGTGATGCGGAGCGACTCGGGGCAGCAAAAGACGCGGTATTCTCTTGAAGACTGCAGTCTAGAGTCAAACGGTAGGAAATAAGCATGAGTCTCTTCCGCATCGCTGTTAAGAACATTGGTCAGGGCGCTCCAGGTCCTGAGTGAAGTCGTCATGCGAAGCACAATGTCCTCCACGGAATGGAACGCGAGGACGCCAGGGGTTGTGTGCGCGCCGTCCTTCGGCGAGCACGCTCCCAGGCGCATAAAGAGTCCCTCGGGCGGAAATGTGAGCGACTGGAATGCAGGGTAGACTTCTTCTTGCAGGTCTTCGGCGTAGGATCGGTTGAGCACACGCGTGTGGATAGAGGCGGCGGCAGCCTTGACCAGAAGCTCGATCTGCGGACGACGAAGGACAATAACCTGGAGGTCCGAAGCTGCAATGCCCCGCGACCTGAGTATCAGGGGCAGCCAGATGTCGTAGCTGAACGGTTTGTTGGACGGGATCGGATAGCCTGGTGCCTCTGCGGCGGTGTGGAAGTTGGTGTTGTAGTAGATTGTGATGCCATTCTCCAGATCTTGCTGGACATGCCTGTAGTCGACGACGTGGATGTTGAGAGGCATATTGTTGTTTGATGGGTTGTTAAATGCTGGTGTTTCCAAGGAGCAATGCAATATGGTGCTGTGTGCTATGGCAGTGCTGTGTTGATGAAGCGTGATTGATTGTTTACAAGTTGTCAAAGTTGACAGCCGATATTAAACCTCGACGCGGGCATGTAAGACCTCATTTTGCCGTCAAGCAGGAGACACCGGGTGACTCAGGCAACTATATTCTAGGCAAATTGTGATGAATTCAGCAGCCGCATTTGTCCCTTCAAGGAACTAGCTTTCTGGATGTCATTGGTGTTTGTTTCCCCAAGGACAAGTTTGTTCGAGGTTGTTCTGTCTGATTTCCAGATATGACCCGGGAGCGCAGTGCCCTGTATTTGCCTTTTGGCCATTATCGTGAGTCGCCTGCTTACCTTATGACTCATCTTGGGGCAAAGAGTGAGCAGTTGCCAAGGCGGCAAAGACTCAGACAATGAGTTATCCTGGGGACTTTGCAGGGCTGCTGTCTACCCTAGAGCGGCGGTAATACATGTCGATGATAAGTGAACGAAGAGGCGACGAACAGACGGGCCCGATTGAGCCTCTGCAGCAACAATTTGTTTCGAGCCTCATCTATTGAGGTATCCGGCTCCAGCAACAGTAGTTTGGATATCAATCAGTAGCGCATGGAATCTCGTGGGAGATATACAGTAGACACACGGGAAGACTGGTGACAAGTGCTGACTGTCAAGCTGTCGGACAAGAACTTCAGGTCATGCTGATCAACTGACATCTGACGCATAACAACCCGTGTGCCTCCCAGCGTGGGATCTAGATCAGAGGAGAAAAAGTCTACCAATCCTGATGTGAGTCCAATCGGACGTATGGCCAACTGCATCTCACACGACCCTGTTTCTGTTTAACTTACAATGTGACGGAATATCCTAAAAGATGCACCTTGAGGAGAGTCAACAGCACTACTACAGGCAAACAACGCGGAACCGCCGAGCATGAACAGCGAGCCATGTCCTTGCAAGTGGCTTCTCCAGCCCGCAGTGACCGTCCAGTCGGGCCGGCATAGTGGTGCAACTCCATGCAGGCACAGCTCGAGCTATACCTGGGGAGTTGCATGAGCTTCCACGCTTTTCCACGGTCTGGTTGCAGCTGTTGTTACTCGATTGAGTCTCTCCAGCCCATCACTGTAAGTAAGCATGCATCACCGACTCTGGGTACGTACTACAAGTAGGTATGTCCCTCTTCTTGACCCCCGTCAGCAGGATTGCATCCTCCGCATCGGATGTTCTCGAAGCCTCATGGCTGACTAGGTTGTTATTCGCTTAACCATACAAGCACAGGTAACCCTTCGGACGGCATTGCCGTTGCCATTCCCCAATCCGGCTATCTCGGTATGGTACATAGTTGTACATGATGCAGACGCAGACCGGGCCTCTCCCACCAGGAACTTTTGCCCGCCATCTCGCCGGCGCCAAAGCCCAGGCACAGAACAAGGTCTTCCTTGCATAGGGCAACTTGCCAGGGCAGATCATCACAACGACGAGGCGCGAGAAGCATGTCACTCCTCACCGAAACCGGCGTCTGCAGTGCATTAGCTACGGTGCTCCCTCTCACTACAAGTGGCTCCCCCAAAATCATTTGTAAAGACTTGCTTGACATGCCGGCTCAACATCCGCAGCGGCGGGTTGTGTGCCATGGGGGCTCTATGGCTCTATCGGCCCTTTTCCCGGCTCGCTGCCGTTGTGTCTGGGGCATCTTTGTGGGGTAATTCGCCGGAACTGCTCAGCAGCCTTGTCGATATTCGCGAGGATGCGGGTTCATGATCGTGGAGACGGTACGTAATTAGCGTCAGTGCTTTTGCCTGTCTCTCGGGGAAAACTAATACTATCACAGAGACGGATGCTGTCAGTGTCGTTGGGTCAAGGACTACAGTACTCACATGGAAGCTTGGATGACGGCTAAACGGGAGTGACGACATGACTTCCCCTGCTGCCCCCGGAGCCAAGGCGAGTCGATATGCAAGGCGACGATGGTTGGAAGACTCCGAACGGGGGAGGATGGGGATCCCGGCCAGGCTCCAGTTTCTCCGTATGACAGAACCACGCACCCCGGCCTTGTCCCCAGCATATGCCCTGCCCTCCCCATTCCCTCTCCCCACGCGATGTCACCGAAGTCATGCCCAAGACGGTTGATCTACATGGCGAGTTACCAACGATGGGGGGCTGGGAGCTGAACAGCTTAAATACCAGGCGTGAGGCCGCATATCCAGCGTCTCGATGGAACCCCAGCTCGTGTCTGCATGCAGTTGCGACACTTCGTAGGCGGACGTCTTGCGTTGTTTCTTGCCCGGAGAGGTCTCCAATTGGCGTTGTGTTTCCCTTGTAAAAGGCAGTTGAATAGGGCTGCACAATGCGGTCGACAGTAAGTGGCCCATGATGTGCCTCACGTTGGAAAGGGGGCACGTAAACACGTGCAATGCTAACTCTTTTACTCTCAGGTCACTTCTGCGGCGGCGCTGCTGTCGCTGCTTCAGCTTGTTTCTCCGGTCCATGGCACA
This sequence comes from Trichoderma parareesei, assembly GCA_001050175.1. Classification (NCBI taxonomy): domain Eukaryota; kingdom Fungi; phylum Ascomycota; class Sordariomycetes; order Hypocreales; family Hypocreaceae; genus Trichoderma; species Trichoderma parareesei. The sequence goes on along the minus strand of LFMI01000320.1, from coordinate 39,297 downwards.
ACACTCGTTGACCGCGTCACCAAGTGTCTCAGCAGACACGACGGATTAGACGCGGAATCCCACTTCAGCAAAAACGTCTACAAGACCGACTTCGCCGGCGTAACGTGGGACGAGGACAACTGGCTGCTCAGCACGACGCAGCTCAAGCAGGGCGCCTTCGAGGCCCGCGGCTCCGTGGCCAACGGCTACCTGGGCATCAACGTCGCCAGCGTCGGGCCCTTTTTCGAGGTCGACACCGAGGAGGACGGCGATGTCATCAGCGGCTGGCCCCTGTTCTCGAGGCGGCAGTCGTTTGCGACCGTTGCCGGCTTCTGGGACGCGCAGCCGCAGATGAACGGGACCAACTTCCCGTGGCTCTCGCAGTACGGCTCGGACACGGCCATCAGCGGCATCCCGCACTGGAGCGGCCTCATCCTGGACCTCGGGGGCGGTACGTACCTCGATGCCACGGTCAGCAACAAGACCATCTCCCGCTTCCGCTCGACCTACGACTACAAGGCCGGCGTGCTGAGCTGGTCCTACAAGTGGACGCCCAAAGGCAACAAGGGCTCCTTTGACATCTCGTACCGCCTCTTTGCCAACAAGCTGCACGTGAACCAGGCCGTGGTCGACATGCAGGTCACCGCGTCCAAGAACGTGCAGGCGTCCATCGTCAACGTCCTCGACGGCTTTGCTGCCGTGCGCACCGACTTTGTCGAGTCCGGCGAGGATGGCAGTGCCATCTTCGCGGCGGTGCGACCAAATGGCGTCGCCAACGTCACGGCCTACGTCTATGCTGATATTACCGGCTCTGGAGGCGTCAACCTGTCGAGCCGCAAGATCGTGCACAACAAGCCGTATGTACACGCCAACGCATCGTCCATTGCACAGGCTGTCCCCGTCAAGTTCTCCGCCGGACGCACCGTGCGGGTGACCAAGTTTGTGGGAGCCGCCTCCTCTGATGCCTTCAAGAACCCCAAGCAGGTCGCCAAGAAGGCAGCTGCTGCAGGTCTCAGCAATGGATATACCAAGTCCCTCAAGGCGCACGTCGAGGAATGGGCCACCGTCATGCCCGAGAGCTCCGTCGACAGCTTCGCCGACCCCAAGACGGGCAAGCTCCCTGCCGACAGCCACATCGTTGACTCTGCCATTATTGCAGTCACCAACACCTACTATCTGCTGCAGAACACGGTGGGCAAGAATGGCATCAAGGCAGTCGACGGAGCCCCGGTCAACGTGGACAGCATCTCCGTCGGCGGACTGACGTCGGACTCGTATGCCGGCCAGATCTTCTGGGACGCCGACCTCTGGATGCAGCCCGGCCTGGTGGCGGCTCACCCGGAGGCCGCCGAGAGAATCACAAACTACCGCCTCGCGCGATACGGCCAAGCCAAGGAGAACGTCAAGACGGCCTATGCGGGCTCCCAGAACGAGACCTTCTTCTCGGCCTCTGCGGCCGTGTTCCCGTGGACCAGCGGCCGGTATGGAAACTGTACCGCTACAGGCCCTTGCTGGGACTACGAGTACCATTTGAACGGCGACATTGGCATTTCTCTGGTCAACCAGTGGGTGGTGAACGGTGACACCAAGGACTTTGAGAAGAATCTCTTCCCAGTGTACGACTCGGTTGCCCAGCTGTACGGCAACCTGCTCCGACCGAACAAGACGTCGTGGACACTGACCAACATGACCGACCCTGTACGTTTTGTTGATTCTTCCTGACACGCATTGGCTAATATCTGAACAGGATGAATATGCGAACCACGTCGACGCCGGTGGATACACCATGCCGCTCATCGCAGAGACGCTTCAAAAGGCCAACAGCTTCCGCCAGCAATTTGGCATTGAGCAAAACAAGACGTGGAACGACATGGCGTCCAACGTCCTGGTTCTTCGCGAGAACGGGGTGACGCTCGAGTTCACGGCCATGAACGGAACCGCAGTGGTCAAGCAGGCCGATGTGATTATGCTCACCTATCCCCTGAGTTACGGCACCAACTATAGCGCGCAAGATGCTCTCAACGACCTCGACTACGTGAGTTTGCCCTTCCTTACGTTCAAGCTGATAATGAGCTACCTACGTATATTGCCATGCTAACAACCTTCTGCCTGCAGTATGCCAACAAGCAGTCGCCCGACGGACCGGCCATGACATATGCCTTCTTCTCCATCGTCGCCAACGAAATATCTCCCTCTGGCTGCTCCGCATACACATACGCGCAAAACGCATTCAAGCCCTACGTCCGCGCCCCCTTCTACCAGATATCCGAGCAGCTCATCGACGATGCCAACATCAACGGCGGCACGCACCCTGCCTACCCGTTCCTCACCGGCCACGGCGGCGCCCACCAGGTCGTCCTCTTTGGCTACCTCGGCCTCCGGCTGGTGCCAGACGACGTCATCCACATCGAGCCCAACCTGCCCCCTCAGATCCCGTATCTGAGATACAGGACGTTTTACTGGCGCGGCTGGCCCATCTCGGCCTGGTCCAACTACACGCACACGACCCTCAGCCGCGCCGCCGGCGTTGCTGCGCTTGAGGGGGCGGACCAGCGGTTTGCTCGCAAGCCCATCACCATCCACGCCGGCCCCGAACAGGACCCAACAGCGTACCGTCTGCCCGTCAAGGGCTCCGTCGTGATCCCCAACAAGCAGATCGGCTCTCAGCAGACATACGCCGGCAACCTGGTGCAGTGCCACGCCGCCAGCTCTCCCAACGACTACGTGCCGGGCCAGTTCCCCATTGCCGCCGTCGATGGCGCCACGTCTACCAAGTGGCAGCCGGCCTCCGCCGACAAGGTCAGCTCCATCACCGTGTCACTGGACAAGGAGGACGTGGGATCCTTGGTGTCGGGCTTCCATTTTGACTGGGCCCAGGCCCCTCCCGTCAACGCCACCGTCATCTTCCACGACGAGGCCCTTGCGGATCCTGCCACGGCTCTCGCCTCCTCGCACAAGCACAACTACAAGTACACAACCGTCACCTCGTTGACAAACATTGAGCTGTCCGACCCGTACGTTTCGACCAAGGACCTCAACGCCATTGCCATCCCCATTGGCAACACGACCAACGTCACCCTCTCGCACCCCGTGGCCGCATCCCGATATGCATCCCTCCTCATCGTCGGGAACCAGGGCCTCGACCCCGTGGACGTCAAAGCAAAGAACGGCACCGGCGCCACGGTGGCGGAGTGGGCTATCTTTGGCCATGGCAAGGAGCACTCTGGCAAGCCGAACTCCCACAGCAAGAGGAGGTTGAATGTCCGGACCGCGGCCACTTTGTCGAATCCGAGGAGCTTTATGCGTCGGCGTTTGTAAGGGGAGGTGGTTATGACGTGACGTGATATGAAGGAGATTTCTTTTTGTTCTCATAATGAAGACTTATGGCTAGATAATCCGTGGTAGAGTAGTCGTCATATTAGACCAACTATAATGCTGAGAAGATGAAGTTTCAACAGTGTTGCATTGTATGCTGGAGTATATGTATATAGTCACGGTCTGGAGCCTAAGACGGTTGGTCTTTGTGACGTGGTGCTTGAGGAGCAGCAGCATCCAATGTTGCTAATACAACAGTGAGTAGATGTTATATAACAGTATTGGTGCTCTTACTACTTGTCAACCGGCTTCGCCGTATTATAAGACGAGACTATGGCAACTGTAAAGATTGTTGCCTGCATCTTGAAATTGGGGTGATGTTGGACATGAGGACCTGCAAAATCATCCCAACATCAACAGCATTGGTCCAGTTGAAGCATTTATACATCCCATCCCTTGATGAATGAGCCACTGCTCACGAATCGATGATTCCATTGAATATGGTCGTGATGTGCTCCTCGGGACCGAAGACTTTTATGGATTGCCGAGTTCGTGTACATTAGACTCGCGACATGGGCTCCAGTGTAACCCTTTGGCAGGGGAGGGCTCGTGAGTGGGGGCGGAGACGAGCATGGGAAGCCTTGTTCGATCAAGGTGATAAGACACGTTGGCTTGATATTACAACATTGAAAGATGAAATGCTACAGAGCCTTCTGGAGCGGTGCAGCAGTGGCATCTCTGCTCTTTGCGGCGATGGTTTGATAGGATTGATTATATGGCTGTTGTGGCGTAGCGTAATCTTCAGCCGGGCATCGTATGGTTTGACAGAGGGAAATAATCAAGCACCGACAGATAAAGAGTAGTTGGCAAGGATGTAAAAGGTGAAGATATTCTGCCATTGGTCGCGATGATGCCCGAGAGGCTCCCAGTGAAGGCATTCAACACCATAAGTCTGTTCACCAGGTGCGTTATATGCGGTTAGGAATGGCGTCGGTGATGGATCGTCGGCAGCTCGTAAGCGTCTAGACACCAAGGTCAAGGGAGCAGAGCAACTGCTAAAGCCCACAGCAAACATACTGTCCTCCACACAACTGCAGCTTTTCTCTGCATGTGATATCAGATCCTCGTGATAGTATATAGCTTTATCTGCCTGCTGTGATCGTGAACGTCTTGTCTTTGTCAGAGCATGACGGTTCACGCCCATGTGCAGCCACTGGTAAGAGACAACGTTAAAGCGCGTGCATATTGGCATGCAAACCCACGCTGAACCCCTCCAAATACTGCCCGGCAGAACCAAGGGCGGTGTGCACCAGTAGCGGGCGCCCGGCGAGAA
>LFMI01000320.1:8358-19079 GCA_001050175.1 Trichoderma parareesei | reverse complement strand
CCCGCCTTTATTGCCCCCCCCCCCCCCCATAACAGTCAGTCAGCTCATCCACGAACCACAGATCAGTAAGGGGTTTCTCTCACTCGAGATTCCGCAAATGCAGATACTCCAGCTGCACGTCCAGCGCAGCATGCGAATACTGCAGGTCAATCGCCGCCGGCGCCGCCGCGCTCTGCAAGTCGCGCTCCGCCTTGGGCGCCTCGACGTGGTAGCTGTTGTGCGACCCGACGACCTGCATGTGGTTCATGCGCACCGCGCCCGCCGTCCAGACGAGCCCGTTCCTCCCACAGTCGTACACGAGGCCATTGCGAGAGCAGTCCCCCTTGAGGACAATCTCTGCTGGCGAGGATGGGACTGCGTGCGCTCTCAGGGCGACTTGGTGTGCAGCAAGAGTCAGCATCGTCATTCGTCATCATTTCGGCCGTCAGCCCCCCAGAATCGACACCTCGACCCTTGGAAGAATCGACTTGGCAATCCAAAACCAAAACAACATCCATCAACTCACAGAGCAAAGAAGCGAAATATAGAGTTATCATCGTCGCAGCCGACTTTGACTTGTTTAGGCTTTTAACCTGCAACCCAGTTAGTCGACACATACATATCTCCATATCATCACCCCTCTTACATCACCACCCAGTAGGAAAATGTATTCCCGGACAATAATACTCACAAGTGAAGGATTCTCCTGAACAACCCTCAGATGAGGTTGATGAAAGAAGGATGAAACCAGATGCCTACGTCAACAATCCATGGAACCCCCCAGGCTTTGACGTTGATCTGAGACAAGCCACAAGGGCCGACGTCCCCAGCCAATCGTGTTCAAGACCAGCCTGGAGCAACCACCCAGTCAGAGAACAGGGAATTCGGGTGAGGCCCATCCATTATACGATAGAAATACAACAACCATTAAAAAAGCCATCCAGCCATCCTTCCAATAAAGAGGCCACATGATGCCGCGGTTTTCCCTCAGCCGTCGTCCACCTTGGTCAGCAAACAGTTGCTGCATCTTCACCATCATAACGATTCATCCTTGCGGTGCTGCAGTTCGTTGACATGGTACTTCTCGCCACATGTTTCGGACCCTGTCACCCATTTATGCATGCCTTGTTGCACAAGCTTGAACAATGAATAGATTACCTCGTGACACCGAGTATAACCATCAGACAAGGCATCATGGCATATGCACGATATATAAATCTATCTGTACTGCCTAATCCATTCCTCACTCATGACGCCAAACGCGCACCTACGTCGAATCATCTCATCCATCGCCTGTCAAAGTATCAAAACGCCCGAGGCAAGCGGCATAAACGTCGCCTGCGCTGCTGCCCATCGTACACGATACAGTCCATATATAGCCAATACATTACCACTCTGCAAGCTTGCTGCTCATCCGCCTCGCGCGGCCACTACGCCGAACTCTCGAAGTCTCTTCCTTCTGGCTCTCGTCGCCTGCCTTGTTGGACCCTCTCCTAGACGCCCTGCCCCTTCCTCCGTCCACTTCTTCGGTATCTTTACTCGCGCTGAGCAGTTTCCGGCCTCTCGCCCGCCGCTCGTCGTTGGAGTCGAGGAACCGGTGAATCATCCGGTGGTCGAGAATTCGCTCTTCCTTGTCCATGGGCCCCGTCTTGTCCGTCTTGGGCCACACATAGCCATACAACTTGGAGTGCCGCTCGCATCTCGGACAGGACGATCGTGTGAAGTAGGCATTCTGCTGGACAAAGTAGTTGCTGCAGTTGGTACACTGAATCCACGCCATGTCGGGCTCGGAAAGAAGTAAAGGCGTCAGCACGTAGTCGCCCGGCGTGCGTGTCCGAACTGGAGGGGGTGCTGTTTGCTTGGGGGCTGCGTCCTGTCGTTTGTGGCGTTTCGGCTTCTCAGTAATGGTCGTCGCGACCTCTATTGTTGATTCGGCCTCTGCTTCAATTTCTGCTTCAACCTCTGCTTCGGCTTCAGCTTCGGCTTCAGGCTCACTCTCAATCTTCGTCTTCACGACAATCTCGCTCTCGACTTTAATCTCTGGCAGTACTTTCTCCTCTTCCTGATCCGGCTGTACGTCTTGTTGTCCGGATACGAGCTCAACCGTTGACACTACCGCGGGCGCACTCGCTACTCGACTCATCGTAAAGGGATAGTATAGTTCTGCTGAACCGTCGGTAGGCGAAGGATCATTGAGAATGGAGGAAATGGACATGGTCATCAACCGCGGCGGCCGAGGGACTGTGCGAGCTGGGGCCACGACCGCCGGCGGCATCGGTATCGGCGTCGGTATTGCGTCGGGGGAGGCACGGCTGCCCATGCTTTGGGGGGACACGGGTTCCACGGTAGTGTTGACCGACCCTTTATAATCTCGTCGCTCTTCGCTCTTCGTCTCGTCTAAAGTGTCTATTGTAAAGGAACTCGGCGGCGTCTCTGTCTGTATCTCGGGCTGCGGGCTTTCCTTTTCTGGAGACGCAATTGTCGTCTCTGGAGCATCCGCGTCTCTCGGAGTCGCACTCCTGGTGCTCAGCGAATCCTCCCCGCTTGCGGCTCTGCTAGGAAGCGAGAGTGAATTCGATGAGGTAGCGGATGATTCGGACAAGAATTTGGGCCTCTTAGCCGGTGTGATTGGCGGTGTCGCAATGGCATCCATGGTTCGCTTCCGCCCGCGCGGGGTTCCTTCTGGCGCCGGAGTCGGAATAGCAGACGTCTCCTGAGCGTCTCGCATCTTCGTCTTTGGCTTCGTCTTGTAGATGCGCGGTCGCATGTCGGGCGTCACGGAGGGCGTCCGCGAGGAGCCGCCGATGCTATCGTCCCGCCGCCTTCTCCGCAGAGAGTATGTCTCTTTCGGCTCGTCCTCCTCCACGCTGACCTTGACATTCACCGCTCCATCCGCGGGCGCCCAGCCATTCCTCAGCTCCTTCTCGCAGGTTCGGCACAGGCATTCGCAGTTGTTGTCGCCAAAGTAGCAGTCGCTGTACGTGACCGTAATCTCCTCGCCAACGTCAATGGGCCGTGACGCGACAATCTCAATGGTGGACTGGCTCGTGGTCATGAGCCGCGCGTTTGCGCGACAGTCGTGGTTGGCGAATCGCGCCGGCCCCATGAACAAGCTGGTGCATTTCTTCCTCGAGCTGACGACGATGCTGAAGTCCTTCTTGCGCACCGTGATTTCCTTTTCCTCCTCGGGCGTGATGTTGATCTGAATGCCGGAGAGGTACTTGATGGTCTCGTTGCGCTTGATGTATCGTCGGGCAATGACACAGGCCTCGTGCGTCACAATCGTGTACCGGTTGGTGGTGCTCACCTCCCAGGGGCAATCGGGCATGTAGATGCGCAGATATCGTCGCAGGTGTTGCACAAAGTCGGTCCGCTCCTTTTCCAGCTTCAGGCCTCCGACGAACCTCTTGAGGCCGTCGACCGACGTCAAGAGGCGCTTCTCGGCCGCCTCGAGATCCTTGTTGACAATGACTTCTTCCTGGATAATCTTGGCGACCTCGCCCTCCCGGATGCCCCGAGACGGGTGGTACGAGGAGCGGTTCTTTGGAACCGTAGCCCAATAGAAAGCCTGGCGCCCAACAGATTAGCTAGACGAACGACTTCACTTTGAGCAGGCGAATCGCGCGCGGGTGTTGACTGACATGGTCGACGAGCGCATCGGTGAGGATGTCGTCGTAAGCGGCGAGCTGGGCCAGCGTCAACCGCTGCTTCTTGGCCGCCGTTGCCCCGGCAGCCTTGGAGGGCGGCATGTCGCTATGGGGGAGATGTGTCCTGAGAATATGAACCCGGCTGAAAACCAACCCTAAAAGGCGACAGAGAACAGCTCTGGAGCCCAGGAGAAAATGAGGGGTTTTCTGTCGGTTGGCGACAGCAATCCAGGTGGTTTCAAGGAGCGGACAGAGAGACCTCACGAATCCCTCATCACTCTGGCCTCCACGGCTCGACTGTCAGCTGCGGCCACAGATAGATCACGCGACAACAGCGTCGTTGCAACTCTCCCAAAGCCTCGCAATCTGCGGCTTTTGCAGTCGCTCCGTCAATGAGAAATCGCAGCTCGAAGCGCACGGGAGCGAGATGCGCCGTCGAAACAAAGGTCACTGTCACCGGGAGCGTCTCGACGTCATAACTCTGCCAGCTACCCTATCCGGCCAGCTGAGGGAAACGGGCAGATAAACGGGGCAAAGGAGAGGATGACGAGCGCAAGTGAAGTGTGTTAAGGCGCGGTGTAGCAAGGGATGAGCAGGAGAAGATCAAAGAGCAAGGAAGAAGGAGGAGGAGGAGGATGACAAGGGCGAGGCTGTGAATAGACACCTCAGCGCAGGTCGCATGTCATGGATCAAAGTGAGAAAGAAGCGAGAGCTTAGCCAGCTGCCAGTGAGAGCGAAAGGGGCGCCTTGCAGGAACGAAGCAGCCTCAAGCCTCTGGTTGGCTGCCCGGTTCCAGCGACTAAGCAGGGGCTGTACGAATCAAAACAAAGAGATTGATGGAAAATGCGCAAGGAAAACAACAGCCAGAAAGAGGCACAGACAAGAACTTGGCTGGCTGGCACCAAAACAGACGGGCAGAAAGCACACAGCTCTTCCCCCCAATTGATCCAGATTCCGCATTTTTCTGGCTGTCCGGGCGACGGATGGAGATGCTGCTTGGCCGGCTCCAGTTTTCCGTGGCCGTTATTACCCTTTTCAGCCGCTTCACAGGCGAATCAGCTCCCAGACCCTGGTCAGATGGAAAATGCCGACATTTAGCCAGCAGCGATCACAGACAAGACATGCTTACATGTACATGGCTAAAGACTTGGAGCACGTGATGTCAAAAAAGAGTGGTCGAAAACTCCAGAGGTGGGCGTTGGTGATGACTTTGAGCTTGGGATGGTGGATTGGATGAGCTCTCTGCATAAGACGCTTGTACCTGCTGTTGTTGGTCTGTCACAGCCTCCACGCAAAAAGGAGGTGCCGTCACGATGATTCAGTTAAAGGTTGGCACTCACAATGGACGGCACTTCTATCCATCCCTGCCTCTGTCTAACCACTCCTCGCTCTAGACGATGCTCAACTGCATCGACAACTCGGGCGCCGCCCTCGTCGAATGCGCCCTCGTCGTCGGCCAGAAGCGTCACGCCAGAATAGGTACGTACAAACCAAACAAAATCAGCAAAACTCTCCTCTTCACCAATTCCCCCCAACCCTAAACCTCTCCTCCTCCTCATCTCTAACACTAAACTACCGCCGCAGGTGACCGCATCGTCGTCGTCGTCCAAGAACAGCGCGGCTCCTCCTCCTCCGGCATGGCCGGCATCTCCGCCGCCGCAAAGGTCAAGCGCGGCGACATCCGCCACGCCGTCGTCGTCCGCACCCGCTACCCGACCCAGCGCCGCGACGGCACCGTCGTCCGCTTCGACGACAACGCCTGCGTCCTGCTCAACAAGTCGGGCGATCCCGTCGGCACCCGAATCAACGGCGTCGTCGGCGCAGAGCTCAAGCGCAAGAAGTGGAGCAAGATCCTGTCCATGGCGCCGATGCAGGCGTAACATGTCGAAGACAAGGAAGATGGGATGGGGAGGTGGTGAGAGGAGGAGGAGATAGACGGGAGGATGGGAGGAAGAAGGGAAACAAGGAGACAAAAGACAAGGAATTGAGACTGGATACATGTCGATATGCGAACAATGCATGGACAGTGTCCTTTTGTATGAGGCGGCATGTACGATTACGAAGCAATGGTGGCATATACTCTACACGGCGTTTACGAGACGAGACATTCACAATAAGAGAACCAACAAGGCAACGACGCACTGCCATCCTGGTGTGCGCAACAGACGTTGATGTACGAGATAATATCCGAGCTATCGAAAGAGTGAGCGGCCATAACATGTGCGCTTATTATACAAGGACCAAAAAGCCTCCGGGTAACAGGCCGTTGCATGGCATCGACTGGTACGGCGTCATACACGCACCAGCCTGACAAAGCCGCAAACCCATCCACACCATTAGCCTTGTCCAGCAGTCATCTATGCCGTGTGCAATCCTGGAACTTTGCAGGCCCTGAAAGGTGACAATTTTCCATACAGCTTTCCTCCTGACGCCAACCATTATTAGGTATTAAAACAACCAAACGAACAATCAAGAATAGACAAACACCACATCGCCAGCCGAATCTCTTTATGCGCCTTCACTTCCTTCCGTTCCCCCTCTCCTCATATCAATTCTCTCGCTCCACCTCCTCTCGTTTCGTTTCCTCTTGTTCTCTTTTCTCTCGTGACGTTTTCTCTCCAAGCTTCTTCTGCTTTTCCCATTCCCTGATATTATATTGTCTGTTCGCTTCGTAATCCGTAGGCATCTCTAATCAAAAATGTGACCACACTCGCAGCAGACGTAAAACAGTTTCTAGCCGCCAACCATGTTAACCAACAAGCCAGGGCAGAGGGGGTTAGGAGGGCACCAGCGGGGGCAGGCGCTCACCATGCCAGTATCAGCACTGCGCTCTTGTGACTGGAAGAAGACGGCTTCTTGATGGGCGCATTTCGGGCACGTCTTGTTGGATCGCGGGAGCTGTCGTCGGAGAAAGCGAAACAAGGAGCACTCAGTCAGCCAGCGTGTCCATCTTGGATATTATGCAGAAAGCAAAGCCAATTGCAATCCAGAAATCAAAAGGGTATCCGATGGCAGCAGGCGCAACAAAACGCTAGAGTAGAAACAATGACCGTTGGTTCCATGTGCTGTGTAGTAGTACAGGCGAAGGAGTCACAGGGAGAAGAGGCGCCTTGCTCCCGTCGAGGTCGTCGTCCGAGGCCGCGGGCAGCCGAGGGGGGGAAAATGTGCATTTATGCAAGGTTGCATCTGTTGGGTTCTTCTTCGCACATAGCCTGACTGCCGAGGCTGGTCCGCGGGGACTCGTCCTCCTCCAGCTCGCTCAAGTCGCTGAGGTCGACGTCGTCCTCCACCATGTCCTCGCTGCTGTTACCGGACGAGAGCAAGACCTCCTGGAACAGGCTCAAGGTCCAGACCGGGTCGTCGAAGCCATCCTCGGGGTCGCGGATGACGGGATCGCCGCAGGTGCCGCAGTAGACGAGACCGCCGCAGGAAAGACAGATGACGGGAGCGGAAGCATCACTAACCGTGGGATCAGAAGCAACGTCTTGCGTGACACCGGCCGTCTCGCCAGACGAGCTGTTGAGCACGTTGCGGAAGACGCACGTCGACTGGGCGTCCTCGGTGTACTGGCAAGTGCGGCAGGTGAACTGCAGCTTGCGCAGGTCCTCGTCCTCCTTGGGATACAGCATGTTGGAGCACTCGGAGCAGAAGCGGAACGTGATCTGCTCGAGCTTTCGGGGGCCGGCTTCGTCGGTCGTGGTCGACTGGGGGCTCGCCATTGCAGCGGTTTGCGGGTGCGCGTCCGGTGGGAGATCCAAGGGTCCAAGAAGGAAGTGGTAGATGTTGCTTCTTCTCAGAGAGGAGAAAAAGCGGAAGACGCGCGATGGTGCTTTGTAATGATAGCAATGGAGTCGACAGCAATCGACGGGTTGCAATGGAAGAGAAAAAGACGGTTGGGTCTAGGCTACCTGTAGGTAGGCAGATGCAGCCTTGCCGACTAGTGGCTCAGGCCCCGGTAAAGAGGATGTTGCAGTGGGGGAGGGTCCCCTGTGAGCGCTCGGCAGTAGCGTCTGGCGGCACTTTGTAGCGCGTGCGGGCAGTGAGTGATTGATGGTGGGTTCTGCTCTGGGCTGACTGGGCACAACTGGGGTCGAGAGTCTGCTGGAGGCGAGACAACGGCAGTGAGAGATCAAAGGGTTCGTTGGTTGTTGAGTTGACTGACGCCTTGCGAGAAGCAGGGTGACGAGATGACTGGGTGGTAAGAAAAGCAAGAAATGCTGAGCGAAGCTGATGCCTAGCTATGCTCGTGCTTGGGAATAGTTGCTTGCTTTTTTCTTGTGGCTGGACCGTAAACCAGAGGGCGAGTCTGTCTGTCTGTGTGTGGTTCAAGGTGGAGGAAAGTCGAAGTTGAGAGTCTGCTGAGCAAGGGAACAGGTGCCTCTATAAGTGTCCTATTACATGTACCTACCTTAGCTCCTGCTTCTTGACAGCTGATACCAGGTGCTCAAGTGCCATTAGGGTAGGTAAGTAGGTACCTTGGGAGATATCGGTTCTGGTGTCAACCTGCAGGTGATTTCTGCTTTACGGCTGTACCTGGCGATCAAGCATGAGGATAAGCTTGAAATTCTCAGTCTAGGGGCGCCTCGGTTAATGGCGATGCTGGTGTTTGTGGCTTCGTGAGTGAAAACCTTGAGCTCGCCCCAAAGGATAACTGCGCAGTCTAGCCCGCATACAGCGAAGCTTCGAGCTTTGGTTGAGGCCATGAATTCTCTGAGAACGTCCTGGCTCTCTTACTGAGCAAGAATGAGGCTTCTCGTTGCTGGATGGTGGTGGCACTGCTGGCAGAGCAGCAAGAAGCCATACCCTCCCTGATGGACGTGGTAGGAGGCTCGGCTACAGACCCCCTTGGAAGCACCACAAATGAACGCCATCTTCAAGATGTGTGCAGCCACGCATTAAGCAATTTCACCTTCTTTATTACCTCAACAGGCACCAGTCCAGCGTTTGCTTACACCATAAAAATGAGTCTTCTAGTACCTTGAAACCCAGGCACGACGTCGTCTCGCCAGAGCTTCTTCGCGGACCCCCTTACCCTGAATGCACGTCATGGCTGCACTCCGTCCCAGTTCCAGACACGTCGCATGGGGTTTCTGTAGGCCAACAAGTGTCTAGATGTACCTATTATGCAGTATGTCATGTAAATATCTGGCAGAGCTATGAGAATACCTATGGCCAGCCAAATACATGCTCAGGTGTTATTCATGCCTCTCGTAGGTATCGTCGTGGACCCGCTTCGGCTGAAATCGTGAGATGGCGTTTTTCCCTCCCCTAACCGCCTTGATGTAGAACTGTAGAGGGCGACAATGTCCTGCAAAATCTCACGCTTACATGCTACAGTCATAGTGACATGCAAACATGATCATTAAGACAGGTTATCATTAAGACATGTTGCCAATGCAGCATCTCTTCCCAGAACTGATTGAACAATACTAGGTGACGCTTTCGGTAGAATCGCCTTGTATCTGAATGACGGCCCTACAGTAAGAGACTGCGTGTCTCGCCGTCAGCAGTGATGGCTGAGCCGCCTGTATGGAGGGCATCTGAGTCCACCGGCACCATGGCCGAGCGTAAAGCAGCGAGTCTTGTCAGTATGACACACAGTCATAATCAGCGGGCAGCTTGTCAGACCCTAATGCTACCTACGGCTTGGCCCGTGGCCCTGCTGAGGTCGCCGATTGCAGACTGCGAGCCCTGCTGGAGCGGGTCGCTTGCGCTCACGAGAGAGGATTTCCTTGGGTCTGTGAATCCATCCCGTGACTGCCATGACTCGGAATTGTCGATACTGGGCCACTGTTGTGAGGCAACAGGCAATTGCTTGCAGTCAACGATTCAAAGAGAAACATGACTCTAAAGAGCAACGACCATGCCTGAGGATGCGTCAACGACAACATCACCACCTCAATGTGAATCTCAGCTTCCAATGGAACAACGCATCATCATAACACGCACAGCACAGTGAATCGCCCCCCCCCTGCGCAAGCCTCGATCGCCATGCCCATCGTGACCCTCCCAAGCCTCCAGCCCAAGTCCACCCCGTGATTCCCCCAGAAACCCCTCGAAGCGTAGGTTCCAAGTCAAAAACCACTCCCGCGGTGATTCAGGCATCCCCAGCCGCTAACAAGGCCCCAACCGCGGCCTAGCGCCCTTTTCCAGGCCCTTTTCAACGTCATCAGGGTCACACTGCTTTTTTGGTTACATTGATCATGGAACTGTTTCTTGTATGTATTCTGTTGACACAGGATTCATTGATTGTTTGATTGATTGATTGTGGTCATGTAGCAATTCAAGGCACAAGGGCAACACGTAATTTAACTTACCTTGTTTTCTATTGATCGGTCTTGCTTGCTCATACTCGACTTACTACAGTAACTCATGGCTTTGGAGGGCCATCAGTTGGCAGAGCATCACCGTCTGTAGAACCGCCCGCGCTTCGCTTCACTGCTCTACCTACCTTACCTTAGTCGTCCCTCTCTTAGCCTCGCTCCCCCGCACACTTTCATCATCTATCCTATTGGCTCCGCGCCATTGAAAAAGCTCCATCAATCCGTCCTCTGCCTGTCCCAACTCCACCTCGAATCGACTCTCTCTCGCTCTCTATCGCAAACGACATACACACACACAACATACCGTTCTTCATTTCTACACACAACCCAATCCGAAACATACATCGCCAGACCAAACCGACTCCAACCAGACACAATGGTGCGTACCTACTCTTCTCTCTCCCAAACAGCCTCCTCCACGTCTTTCCTCCTCCTCGCCCTCTATACCTTGCCCAAACCACCATCTACATCCAGCTCCCCCTACCCATCGCTAACAAACCACACTTCCTCTCCTTCTCCAGGCTGAAACCGGTCTCCCGCCCGGCTGGGAGGTTCGCCACTCCAACTCCAAGAACCTCCCCTACTACTTCAACTCCGTCGACCGCACCTCGCGCTGGGAACCCCCCGCCGGCACCGACAGCGAGAAGCTCAAGCTCTACATGGCCGCCCACCACAGCGCCAGCTCCCGGCCCGGCGCCGTGCCCGGCGTCCCCGAGGGCAAGATCCGGGCCGCACACCTGCTAGTCAAGCATCGCGAGAGTCGTCGGCCGAG
>LFMI01000319.1:0-21058 GCA_001050175.1 Trichoderma parareesei | reverse complement strand
CCCCCCCCCCTGTGGCACGATTCAAGCGTTCCCTCACGGACATTGCGCGCGCTTCTTACAGTACCATACGTTGCCTTTTATTTGCTGTTCCCACTGTTTACTACCTACTTACACCTGATACTGATCTTCGTTACGGCCACTATTATCAGGTATGATGAGAACCTCAAGAGACTACCTACCTTATCTGCACTGCACTGCGATTAATCCTGAGCCCTAAAGCCATCCAAGTTAATATATAGTTAAGTCCTAGTTGAACAGAGTTTCATTTTGAGATGTTATAGCTATGATGGTTTTCGTCTTCGATTGATCTTATCCAACTATCAGCTTGATGCCTGGGTCCCCAAGGCGTTCAGTGCAGACGGTGATTGCATCACACACCACATAGCTCCTAGACGATGGATCAATATGGAGAGATACATTGGTGTCCGGCAATCCCAAAGAGATGGTAAGGAAGCCAGAGAGGCAACGGTAAAGCAATGTACTGCCAACCTTTATCATCCCCCCCTGACCGAGCTCACTCACTCACATTAACCTCAATTCCTCTCCCCAAGCAACCTCATCCCCCAAACAAACCAGCACCATAAACACCCTGTCCCATCCAAACAAGCCTCAAGGAGTGATAAGAACATACTGTCCCGGCCCAGCATTCCCCCTCGCAGCCTCAAAAGCCTCATCCCACTCCTCCAGCCCAAACCTCCCCTCACACCTCGCTCCAATCCTCCCGCCCAGCCCCAAAACCCCCGCCTCCACCATCCTCACCAACTGCCGGACATCCTTGCGCTCGTACATGAATTTGCCATGCAGCTTCAAATCATTAAACATAATCGCCCCATAAGGAACCATCACTTCCCCCGCAATGCCCCCCATCAGGCTCACCCGCCCCGAATGCGCAAGGGAAAGGATCCCGCTCAAGATGTGCGTCGAGGACGCCGCCGCCGGAGGCGAAATGTCAAAGAAGACGTCAATGGGGCCGTGCCGCTTGATGGCCGCCGTGTCCGTCTCGACGTCTCCCGTAAGCTGCACCGTCTTGACCCTGTCGCTCGTCGGCGTCGCGGCCAGCTTCTCCAGCACCTGGCCGTTTCTCCCCATGGCAACGACGTTGGCCCCCAGCGCGAGCGCAAGGCCCACGGCAGCAGTTCCGTACGGACCCGTGGCCGGCCCAATGAGTATCGTCTCACCGACCTTGAGGTCAACGTCCCTGAATCCTCCAAATGGAACAAGAAGCCGATACAAATACGGCAGGTCTTCGACGGTATACCCTAGTCCGCCCTTTGTAGCATCACCCAACAACCGCTCCTCATCAAGCGCATACACGTTCTCAAGGGGAACCTTTACATACTCGGCATACGTCGAGTCCCTCCACTCATCACTGGCAAGCTTCGCAGTCGCCCCCGAAAACCCCTGATGTATGCCCATCAGGTAGCTCGCCGAAGTGTCGTCTCTCGCACGCGTCATAATGTCCACGAGCACCAGCTGCCCGGACGAAAAGACACTGCAGTCCGGCCCCACGGCTGCGATCCTTCCCACTGCGCTGCCGCCGGGGACGTACGGCTTGGGATAGGGGTACGGCCGGGTGCCGTCCAGGATCTCGCGGCCGTAAGAGAGGACGTTGGCGGCGAGGACGCGGACGACGACGTTTCCTGGTCTTATCAGTGGTATGGGGCGAGTTTCGACCTTGAGCGGGGTGTCGAGCGAGTGTAGCACGAGGGCTCGGTGAGTGGCAGGTAGAGAAGAGTGTGAAGCCATTGCTGGAAATGATGGACCTTGCGTATGTTGCTACACACTGGCTGTGTGATCTGGAAGACCCTGAATGGCGGATGAAGCCCTCTTCAAGAGGGGTTCACCCCAAGCCAGTTCATCTCCATAGCTTTTATAATCCTGACATTTTCGTCTCATTCATCATGCATCCCATTGAATCCTAGTACGTTTGCTTGAAATGACCGGAGTTTGCTATCGCCAGGGTCTATATCCGGGGATCGCGCAGAGGCTGTCCATAGCTCGATTTTAGTCCCGCGGGATTCCGCATCTCGCCTCTACTAGATCCTTTAACCCCCGGCAATCCTCCATCGGCAGATCATGCCGACCTTTGCCGCATGGGGAAGATGTTCAGTGATACGTCGCCCTGTCAGCCACGCGTTAGATGGTCATCGATCAAAGATTCCGACAGGTCACCTGTTGTTGACTTCCCTGCTTCAGTGTGGGGAGAACATCAATGTCCGACAAAGTGCGGCTTTGTCCATGCAATTGCGGCAGAATCATCAAGCTTCAGTACATGACATGATGGCTTGCCAGTATGTGAACCAAGCCGTGATGTTATCCAGAAGCAGTAATCTAGCTGCCAATTCCTAGATATCTCGTGGTAAATACCGTGCTCTTCGAGGCGCCCGTCACGCTAAGCACCACCTCTTCCCCTGGAACGAGGTCAACCAGGTTGTCGTCAAACTTGACGGCTTCATCATCCACCTCGAGGGCAACGCCCTTGACCGGCACGTCCGAACTGAGGGTGACTGAACTGCCATCCTCAGAGAGCTTCACCTTCAAGCTCTGAGGCTGCTGCAAATGAACGTGCTTCAGCGGCTGCGGCCAGTCGACGTATCGAGCAAGTAGCTTGCCATCCTGATACAAATATGCCGCAACTACTGTGCGGCCCTCAAGCCCGGAATTTGACGTCTTTACCGGGACCTCCATAGTCTTTAACTCTGTGGTACGATTGTCAGGCAGCTGTTGTGACGATGCGATGGTCTCGCTGTAGACCTCTTCGGCCGTCTCCACATCCCAAGCCTTGACGATGCAGTCAACTTTGACCTCGTTCAGTGTAAAGTTGGAAGCCCAAATCTCAAGATTTGTGCTGACTTCAACATCGACTCTCGTGTACTTGCTCTTGGGATGGCGGTGCTCCGTCCGCTTGATTCCGACCGTCACGGGAAGCAATTCTCTCTTGACGGTGTAGTAGGCGAGCTTCGGGCGAAGATAGTAGTCGCAGATGGCCCACGAGGTCACAGGCCAGCAGTCATTCAGCTGCCAGAGCAGAGCACCGCTGCAGTACTCTCGCCCAGGGCCTTTCCATTGACGGCGCCAGAGCCGGAACGCAGATGATAAACATTCTGCCTGAACTAACTGCGTCGAGTAAATGTACTGCTCCAGAGGGCGCGTCACGTACGGAATGTTCTCGGCGAGATACAGAGCAATTCGACGTTCATGTCCGTCTGCCTTGTTGTGAAAGTCCACAATGTCCGACTGCGGATGTCGGTCCGGGTCGTCTTTCCCTTTGGGCAGCGCAGCATCAATGGTTCGAGCTGATGGGAAAGCCTCCAAGCCAAACTCGGAGACAAATCTTCCAATCAGCTTGTCAAAGTCTTGATACCTTGCTTGAGAGCCGTGCCATACATTCCACTGGTGAATGTCTCCAACGGTCGGATCCGACGATGTCTTGCCACCCCAAGGACTTCCATAGTGATAGAACGTCTCTGGCACCAGCTCTTGGCACACTTGCACGAGAAGGTGCTCGTAAATGTAGCGGGCGGGGAAGTCCGACTTGAGCCAGCTTTGAGGGTTTTTGTCTTGCACATCGTAAGTGAGCCCCTCGCTCTCCTGGAATTGGTAATCTTCGTTATTCCCAGCGTAGATTACAATGCTGGGGTGATGGCGCATGATCTTGACATTCGCTCGAGCTTCTCTTTCGACAGATTGCAGCATCTTCGGATAACAGGGGTAGTTGCCACAGGCGAAGAGAAAGTCGACCCAGACTAGGATTCCTTGTTCATCGCATGCGTCCAGCAACTTCTCATCCTCGTAGATACCACCGCCCCAGATGCGGATCATGGACTGGTTGCCTTCCACCATGAGTCTGATCCAGTTTTGATACTTTTCTTTGGTGATTCGGGGAGTGAAATTGTCGGCGGGAATCCAGCAGCTGCCTCCGCAGAAGATGGGGATGTTGTTCACCTTGAAGAAGAAGGACGTTCCAGGTTGGTCCTCGAGGGGCTTTTGAACAAGCTCCACCTTTCGGATGCCTATCCTCTTTGACAAAGTATCGACTTCATCATCACCATCCAGCAGTGTTGCTTTGGCAGTGTACAGCGGCTGCTTTCCATATCTGGTTGGATACCACAGCTCTGGCTCGCTAACCGAGAGAAAAGTTACTGCACCTCCTTTCGATACATCCACAGTATCACTCAGGATGGTCTCGCCAAGCGAGAGCTCGAACCGCACCTTGGACGCCTTGCCATCCGTCTCTGCGTGAAGCTCAACTTTGGCGTTGTCCAGAGACTCGCCCAAGGTGACATTTGCGTACAAATCGACCAGGCGTGATTCGTAGACCTCGAGGTTGATGGGCTTCCAGGGCCCGCAGGTCAACAGCGTGGGGCCCCAGTCCCAGCCCCAGTGATACTGCGCTTTTCGAACCGCCAGCCTGGAGTGGTCTCCATTCCAGGTGCCCCATTTGTGCTCAGGGATCTGCTCTACTCTCTCCCAGCCTCGCAGATACGCACTGTCAAAGGTGATGACGAGCTGGTTGTCCTTGTCCGTCTCGTTGAGAAGTGCAGTGACGTCCACCCGCTCGGGGATGAACATGTTGTCCGTTTCGAGGATCTTTTTGTCGTTGAGCAGCACTTCGGCAAAGGTGTCCAAACCGTCAAATGCGAGGACGGCCTTTTCTTGGCTCCCAATCTTGGGCGCCTTGAACAAGGTGCGATACTGCCATGCTCTCACTTCTCCGACCCATTGCACATCCAATTCGTTCTTGCCGATAAAAGGATCAGGGATGAGCTTGTGATGCAGGAGATCGAGATGGACGTTGGTAGGAAACTGAGAGACTGGCCGGAACTCAGGCTTCTCGATGTCTGTTCGCCCAAACTGCCAGTTTGCATCAATGGGGATGATCTTGCGAGGCGCCATTGCGGGGGACGTCGGACAGCAGGTGAGCTGACGGTGAATCTCCTGCTTGACGAAAAGAGTCGCTCTCTTGAGGTTGATAGAGAAAGAAGATGAGGAGAAAGTGAGGGTTTGAAAGAGAATAAAGAAAGGATGTTGGGTACATAAGGTATAGAAGCAGTCATAAGGGAGGGAGTTACTTATACCCGAGCTCTTGAAGCTCATAGAAGTGGCATGACGGAAGGAGCACCTCCGCGTTTGAAAGCGGGAAGGCGGGGAATGTCGGCAATCAGCGATTTTGCTCAGCAGCGACCAAGAACGACCAGCCAAAATGCCCGAGAATTGATGCGGAGAGCCGAGTAAAGCTGCGAACTGCTGCAGGCAATTTATGCTGATGTGATGATTGACGCATGTTGCGGCTAATCAAGGGCGTGCGGAGAGGGAGAAGGAATCGACGCTGTGCCTCATCTGGCATGACGGCGATGTAGAGTGACTTTTAGTTGGCGTGGCACGGTGATGCCCAATGATGATGCCTTGTGCGAGTTCCAGATGGTTGTATGTATGTATGCGGGCAGAAGAGAGAGAGAGAGAGCAAGATAAGATGTCGTCCTCGCTGGAAGATGATCAATTTGCCCCAGCTAATCTAGGTAGTGATACAATAAGAACAAAAGAAGCAAACGCACGACTCGAAAGGAGATTCGAAAGGGACAAGTCAAGTCAAAGCCATTTCAAGGATTCTATAACACTCCCAAACGCCAACATTGCTTGCTGCCATTAATGTCTCAAAGCTCATTTCTGCATGACAAATTCAAAGAACCGACAGACAAGATGAGGCTCAGTATGCACTGACACTGCTTCCACAACTCCTCCCATTTTGACACGCGCGCCTAAGTGAAACTGAACAAGGCCGACCTCGCAAAGTCAAAACAAGTGCTTAAAGCATGGAGAGTGGCCAAGATAGCAAAGGTCGTTCGTTGGTAACAACTCGGGCTGTCCTCATCAGCAGCATCCTCGGCCCCTCCGACGGCTGCTGAGCGTAAAGACCTCTTCCCACTCCCTCAGGTTCCAGTTCTGGGTTCGTCTGCCTCGTCTGCGCCTCCGCGGGCCGCTTAGGCTCTCATCTAGTGTGCCGCCCGTAACAGAGCTCTTGATGCTGCCTCCGTCGCTAGCCGTGTTCCAGCCGCCGCCGTCTCCGTATTGGATGCCGCTCATGGGGTCGTCCGGGTCGATTTCGCCCAACTCAATCTTGGTCAAGATCATCCTCGCTAACCGGTTGAAGATCTCGTCCACGCCTTCTCCATTCAAGGCGCTTGCTTCTGTCACGACCGGAATGCCCACAGTGCTCGCCCACCGACTCGCCTCGGCAGACGATATCTCGCGGCCCTCTGGCGCCTCGGTAGCTCTCTGCTGCGTGCCCGCCCCGATTGAGTTGGCATGGTCTCTGTACGAAGATGAGACGCTGCCATTGGCGCCCGCCGTCACGGTCGCCACGGAGCCCACGCTGCTTGGAGTCGGAGGAGGCAAGCTTGTATCGATGAGGTTCTCGGAAGCCAAGTCCAACTTGTTGCCCACCAGCAAAACGCTCAAATGAGGGGACGCCAGCGCCCGCGCATCGTTGAGGAACGGCTGCAGGCCTCGGAAGGACATGTGCGATGAGATGTCGTAGACGAGGATTGCACCAGCCGCTCCGCGATAGTACGACCTCGAGACCGATCGAAACCGCTCGGTGCCTGCTGTATCCCAAAGCTGCCAACGAGAAAGATCCATATCAGCACATCGTGACCACATGAAGTTGGTTAAGACATGACGGGAGAGTGATGGTTATACTTGAAGTTTTATCCGCTTCCGTCTCGCCCCGCTCCCGACCTTGATGATTTTGGTTGCGAACTCGACGCCGATGGTCTGTGACGACAGCACCCTCCACTCGTTCTTCACAAACCGGTGAAGCAGACACGACCTATGCGCAGCCAAAGAAGCCGCCTTGTCAGCCGTCCATGATGCTTATCGCAGAAGAAACTCCAAAGCAGCGGTACTTACTTGCCCGAGCCGCTGGGTCCCAGCAGTATGACCTTGGCCAGGTAGTCGTACATGCTGCCGAGCTCCTAGCATTCCATCGCCGTCTCAGTACATGTCCCTCGCCGTGCCAGCAGCATCCTATCTGGCTTTGTCTCGAGCTTTTGCTCACCTGCTCGGGGCGAGCTGTTCCAGCGCTGGATTCGCTCGCCCCGGACGACCGCCTCGGCCGCATCATGGGGCGCAACTCCGTTGGAGAGGAGGTTATTGAAGTAAGGCAGAAAGAGGATATTCGTTTGTCGTCGCTGTTTTTGTCGATGATGCGGAAGCGAGATCCCGAAAGCGCCGGATTGTCGTCAGAGTGAAACACACAGAGAGAAAGAAAAAAGATGTAGCAAAAGAGAATCTGGATTGAGTGTGTGATGTCGCTTCTGGTCACCCAAAGCGGCTTGGGATGCAGGGATGGTGTCACTGGTTCGACTCGGCGCACGGACCACCGATTTTGTCCATCAAGTTCACCTGTTGAAGCTCCAGCGGTCTCCGGTAGCTGTATGGCCACTGTAACGGATCCCTGGAGCCGCAAAGACGGACCCCCACCAGGCAGGTCAATACTAGGTACCTCCAACTGCTGACCTCACTGAGAGCGCAGCCCAATGACTAAGCGGCCGGCTGGGCATGAATGAATGGAGCTCCACTGGACGTGGAACTCACCAAAAGAAGCTGTCATGTGGTGATGCTGCATGACTGGCGATGCTCCACGAAAGAGGTGGGAGAGAGAGGGTGGAAATGGTGAGATTGCCGAAGAAAAATTGGTGATTCCTTGTTTGCATACATAAGAAGACTTTGATAGCATCTACCAGCCGTAACAATAGATGTCCGTAAACGCTCGCTATTAGTGCTGAGCAGCCATTGGGAAATTCGTGGTGGAAGCTGGAGCTTCCAGCTTCCAGTTTCGAACCTCGGCACGGCAGGCTGCTACAATGACCGCCACTTATAACCCATGGCTGAACCACAACGCGCAAGCTGGTACTTTGCAGGATCGTCATCTTACATGAGCCGGAGTCAACAGAACTCGCTTCTAGTTTTACACATGTTCTTCCAGAAATAAAAAGGAGTCCACGCCATGAAAGTCCAAAACCGCACATTCATCATCTCCGGAGGCGCATCCGGCCTCGGCAAAGGCTCCGCCCTCGAACTCGTCCAAGCCGGCGGCTACGTCGCGCTCCTCGACCGCGTCGACCCCGAAGTCGGCCAAGCCGTTGAAAAGGAACTGGGCTCGTCAGCAAAGTTCTTTCACTGCGACGTCCTGGACACGGAGAGCATCGCAAAGGCCGTCCAGGGCGCCGTGGATTGGGCGAGCAAGACGGGGAAGCCCCTTGGCGGCGTGATTCCGGCAGCGGGCGTCAACCTCCCAGCAGCTGTAGGCCCCCAAAACCTGTATCGTCGATATAAGATCGATTCTTCTTCCTTTTTGATGCTGACTGCGAGACGCAGATACTCAACAGCAAGGGCCAAACCGTCAGTCTAGAAGACGTGGACTTTGTCATCGGCGTCAACATCAGGGGCACAATCGACCTCGTCCGGCAATCCGCAGTGCATCTCGCCAAGGTCGAGCCCGAGGGCCCGGATGGAGAGCGCGGAGTCGTGATCCTCGTCAGCAGCTCGAGTGCCTATGACGGACAGTACGGCCAGGTCGTCTACGGCGCGACCAAGGGAGCTGTCGCGTCAATGGCTCTGCCCATGGCCCGCGATCTGGCTCGGTACGGCATCCGCGTCGTGGCCATTGCCCCCAACCTGTTTGTGACGGGCATGTCGTCGTTGATGAGCGAGAAGGCGTGGAAGAGCATCTCGCAGACGTTTCTGTTCCCAAACAGAGCCGGCAAGCCGCCCGAATTCTCCATGCTGGTAAGTTGAAGCTCGTACCTTACTGTCCTGGGGATGAATCTTGCCCAGGTTAACATGCTTCTTTGTAGGTCAAGCACATCATCGAGAACCCCATGCTGAACGGGACTGTTATTCGACTGGATGGAGGATCGAGATTGGCAAAGATCTAAGTGACCTGGGATCTGCATGCTGTGAACTGGTCCATCTTGTGCGTTTGCCTCGAGCCGCGGTGGCTGTTGAGTGTATGTAATATCATTGTCCCGACCTAGATGAACAGTATTAGGGCAGTTTGTGTCCTTTCGAGTCAATACTTCTGCTCTACATGCTCGTCTCGAATTTCACCATAGGGTGCTGGATCGCGGCTCTCACTATTATGTTCGAAAACCAAGTGCATGTGCACATGTTGAACTCGCCCCACCACACTTTGTACAGCACCAGAGTGAAGCCTTAGACTTGCCTCCTCTCCTTCATTCATTAACTTCATCTTCCTTCATCTCTCTACGCCCTCGCTCACCTCGCCACCAAGCACACCAACCTCAACAAGCGATTCAGTCTCTTTTACGCGTATCCTCAAAAGGCGCGATACGGATGGCGCCTTCGTCTACATCAGTGTGCTGCAGCTCATCCGCCAATAGAAGGCATCAGAATTGAACCTCGTGAGACGGCCCATGCCTAGGTTCAATGTTAAGCTCTCATGGAGCAGCTTCAGCGCGTCGTTGACTGGCTTGCAGCCACGATAGCCGTCCATTCCTGCGAGTCCGTCTCATGGAATTCTATAAAATGGCGCATCATCTTCAGCCTTGCCTTTCAACATGCCCGCATAAGTGCGTCCATGACAGCAGAGGAGGTCCACGACAGAATACGGAACCGGCTGCAACACGAATACTATCCTCTGCGCCAACGTCCCGCCTGGTGTCGTCTCGCAATCACGGCTCTGGTTCTGGTCCGATACGTCTGGCTGGCCGCAAAGATGCTCTTTCTGGAGCTCTTTCTCCTGGACCTCGCCTTCTGGAAGCTCCATCGCTATGCTCGACAAAGAACCATCCTCCCCCGTATAACACGAATATTCTCGCCTGGATTCCACAGGTTGGCAGTCTTGGCACCGTTTCCGCCCTCTCGGCTTCGTTATACGATGGCAGACACCGTCGCCAGCATGTGGTGCTTGTGGGCTCGTTTCTTGAGCATCCCGCTGTTTGCGTGGATGATTCTCGCCGTGTTCAGATCATGGTACTACCAATAAGAAATAACAACAGTCGCAAGCAACCGACGGCTTGATTTGCCGTGGAAGAAGCCGTTTCATCATATGCGGAGTGCATGGGACAGTATCAATTCGCAGCGGTAACTGTACGCGGATATAACGCTTAAGGTATGGACCGGAAGAGCACACACGCACACAGTGAGCCTACCAACCCCGATACAAAATGTCTGGTAGGGATGCAATGGTCAGGTCCATCACGCCACCAGCAGATTGAGCCATGTCGCAATTGCATTTATAATCTCGTCAAGCCGTCAAACCGACATCGTGTCTGGAGAGCATTTGACAAATTTCAGCGCAGTTTCTCGAGAAAATGGCTGCCAAAAGACTCAAAATCGCCATCCTGGACGACTACCAAGGGGTGGCTGAGAAGCACTTTGCGAGATTCAAGGACGATCACGAGATTGTTTACTTTCCAGACACCTTGCCACCATACAATGGTCCAGGCACCCCGCAGTTGGTCAAAGATGTCTTGGCCGAAAGACTCGAGCCCTTTAACGTCATCAGTATGTCTCTATATGGCATTTTCATCACCAAAGTGCGTGCACAACGATCTACGATCACTCATGCTGAGACGTCTCAGGTACCGTAAGAGAGAGGACGCCATTCCCTGCAGAACTGGTCAATCGGCTGCCAAACCTGCAGCTTCTCTTGACACAAGGCCGTCGCAACTTGTCTCTGGATCTCGATGCGTTCAAAGCACGGGGCATTCCCGTCGCCACAGCCATCCACGTCCACCCGGCTGGCGAGAACAACGTGGAGAGCACGGTTGAGCACATTGTCACCATGATCATGGCGCTCGCGCGAAACATTGCGGCCGACGACGCAGGCTTGAAAGCAGGCCTCTGGCAACCCTATCTCTGCACCTCCCTGTCCGGAAAGACGCTGGGCGTCGTCGGGCTGGGTCGTCTGGGAGGTGCCGCGGCTCGGATCCTTCACGTTGCGTTCGGCATGAAGGTCATTGCCTGGAGCCAGAACCTGACGCAAGAATTTGCCGATGAGCAAGCAGCACACTTTGGCTTACCCGTCACCAACTCTGCAGGTGAAAGGACATTCAAGGCCGTCAGCCGAGAGGAACTGTTTAAGACCGCCGACGTTGTTAGTCTACACGTCGTGCTCTCGGACCGCACCCGGGGGTTCATCACGAAGCAGGACTTGGACCTAATGAAGCCGTCAGCCTTCTTCGTCAACACGTCCAGGGGTCCTCTGGTTGTTGAAGAGGATCTGCTCGACACTCTCAACGCGGGCAAGATTCGGGGTGCCGCGCTGGATGTCTTCTGGCGGGAGCCGCTCCCTCTTGATAGCGAATGGAGGAGCGCTCGCTGGGGTAAGAATGGCCGCAGCCACCTGTTGGTGACGCCGCACACGGGGTATGTGGAAGAGGCGGCCATCAATGGGTTTTACGAGCAGGCGGCAAATGATTTGGAGGCGTGGATTGCAGGGAAGCCCTTGAAGCTTAGGCTTGCATGAGACCCGCGTTTCTTGCAAGTGCCGTCAGGATGAGGCTGAGGAAGGCGGAGTTCTCTGATTTCTGCTAAACGAATGATGGGAGAATTGCTAGATGTCCTCAACGGGAGCGTAATGCTTGGGGGGGTCAAAGTTGAGCGTCCAGTGACACCGTTTCGATATTCCCCGGTGGTTGCACATATTACACGGGTCCTCATGTCCAGCTGTGCTTGTGCACGTGTAAGTCAAAGATGATCGGTACTTGTACGAGATGAAGTGTCATCTTGTGTCAGATTTAATAGTTGAAGTGTCTTGACTCAGAACATCGACCTTTCATTTGTGTAATTGACAGATCCCTGAGACCTGCAACCCTTTTGGCATGCCCTTGCGCTGCGTCCTGTCTCGGCTAATTCAACTTGTCCCAAACGTAGATTATAAGCATGAAAGAAATGGAATGACTTTGACGGCCCTACGATAGTCGGCTCTAATTTCATCTTGCAGACCGATTCTCTTTCTGCGGCAGGCGATTAACCCGTCCCCACGGCTCCATCACAGCTTCGGCCCAGCCCGATGAAAAGCCTTACGACCGTCCGACGAATAATTTATATGATATTTGACAGCATGTACGACTATTTAGAAGAACAATTGCAGTTTGCGTCTCTTATCAATCGGGCATGTGTCATGATGCACGAGCTTCCAAGCATTACCATGTGCCAGGCCATAGGCACGTTGCACTCAATATAACATGCCGTACTGTTCTACTGTACTGTTCGTGCTTCCTTGGAATCATTGCTCTGTAGAGCATGGAATACATACAGAGAGACGTAACAACGGCGTAGATTAGTAAAGAAATAGAAGGCCAAGATGCTGTCCTACGTGACATTCATCCTGGTTCCTTGCGAACAACAAGAAGCCCTAGCACGGGATGCCTGCGCATCTCTGTGGATCCCGTCCATGGATAGCTAGTAATTGCTGTAATAGAGACTGCACTTGAACCATTTCCTCCTCAACGGCGGCCATTCCGCTGGCCCTTTTGTACACTTCATATCAAGGCACCGGCAGACAGAGACAGAGCAAGGCTGTTGAAACCCGTCACGGCCAATCCCGCATTGTCAACTCAGCACCTGGGCGCCTTTTATTGCGCAAGCGCTCAACTTAGATGCTGCACTACCCTGCGATCCAAGGCCGCTTGTTCAGCCCTTCTTCCCGACGGCTGCTGTCCTATGGAGAGGCCACGGGGGTCAAATAGCTGCATCTTTGAACAAGCTTCCTTGAACGATTTCGACACCGAACGCAACTTTCATCATGCTTTTATAGGTACTAATGCCAGTATTTACTATGTATCGCGCCCTTGCCCAAGGGCCATCGGCTGTACTTCCAAGCTTGGCACTTCCGGCCTTCCGCTTCCAGGGACTAGCAAACGCACCTTGTCACGCTCGTCTTTCTTCCCCTCTTCTTCACCTTTTTTGTATCACTTTCTTTAATCGAACTCGCTTTAGTGACATTCTGTAGCTCATACATACAGAAAGAGAGAGAAAACATTTGCGATGAAAGTTGTCACTGCTCGTAGGGCCGAGAAAAAGCCAGACATCACCAGAGTACCTAAATATGCACTCGCAGCAGCCCAAGGGCGGACAAGATGTCGGTCAGCTGGAACAAATCGTGACGGCATCTGACGGCCCCAGTGGCCCTGGCTGCGTGCAGCGCTGATCACTTGGCGGCGCCAGATACGAAAGATCTGACTTGCTAGGTCTCACAGCGTCCAGTTAGTTGTACTTATTAATCTTCTTTGCTAGGTACCTAATAAAGTGAGGTAGGGGTCAAGTGGACGGAAAAGCAGATGAGCCCGCCAATCGGTCATTCATCCGGCATATCAACAACCAGCGGTAACAGAGTGCCGGACTGCACATTCAATGTATCCTGACCGTGGTCACAGCCCGGAAGCAAATGATCATATTATTTGCCATACCGGCAGCCCTGTTCCAAATGCAGCCTGACAATTCAAGACTGCTGATTTATATAAACCTCCACACGGAGTCACACAGGGTCGCACAGTATAAATACCTCCCCCAAAGTAAGAATCTCGACATTCAAGACATATTCACAACACATACAGACTAAAGAACGGAAGAATATCTCCGCTCCTAGCAACTCTATCTTGAGTCTTGAGACAACCTTCAACACGGCCATGGGTGTCTAGCAAGCTCCCCCATCGACGCTCTGAACCGTTTCCCACCAAAATTCCCTCCACCTCCCCGCGAGTTTCCACCTCCATCCCCAAATAGGCACCTGGCTTTCTCTTAGGCTTCACTAGCAGACTAGGGAGAGGTAAGAAAAAGATACCTCACAGCCCCATCGATCTAGCCAGGGGTGATGCGTGGTCTTGCATGATTGATGTGACGGTCTAATGTGACTTTGTGTGAGCACTCGACTCAGTATCAGCCACGCTTTGGGCTCACACCCCCGAAAGAGCTGCCGTATTGTATCAACCTTTCTCACAAGCGCCGCTGGCTAAGAGAGAGAGAGATGCACAAAGCTGTCCTTCATTGATCGGTCGAACAGGGCCAAAAGAGGCTACAGAATAACAGTAATACTCGGCCGAGTAGACAAGCCTACATCTATCCGATTGGCCCCCCTCCCTCCGATTAGTGAGGTGTCAAAGAGCCGCCGTTGAATGAAATAGGCAGGTCGACGCTGGAATGTGCAAGTGGTAGTGATGAGACACGGGTTGGGACCGATGGCCCCATCACGAGCCTCTTGGCTTCTGCAATGAGCTGCAAGGGGTCCTAGGAAGCATATGGGGGGCAGACATATGATCGCAACAAATGGTAGTAATATATAATGTAGCTGACTTACCCCCCCTACTCCATCGATCTCTCACTCAGATTGTCGCCTCCCAGCCCAAGCAACAATCTCGAATCCTTCCAGATCTCACGGTGTCCGATCCAGTTCAGAGAAAGCAAGATGAAGTCCTCGCTCAAGACCCTCCTCGCCGGCACCGGCTTGGCCTCACTGGCCTCGGCCGTCACCCCCGTCTCCGACTCCGACATGACCAACCTGCTCAATGCCGGAGGCGTCGAGCTCGCCATGAAGGCCCAGCCCATGTGGTTCTTCGGCCAGGCCATGAACCAGCCTCCGTGCATCCCTACCTTTGCCACCACCAACGGCGGCCAGACTCCCTCTGCCGCTCTCTGCGCCTATCCCAACATGGGCTGCAACTGCCGCACCCCCGGCGTTCCCATCACCAACGTTGCGCCATCGTTCCCTACCTACTACAGCTACCAGAAGTGCACGGACACCACCATCCGTATCCAGTACTCTCTGTTCTACGAGAAGGACGGGTAAGCTTTGATGTTCTCGAAACCGGGAGAGGAAGGTCTACGATGCTGACCAACTCACTTTAGCTCTCTGCCTCAGGGTATCCTTGGCCACCCTTAGTAAGAACTATCCAATTCGATACCAACTTGCAACGGCTTCCCACTTACTAACACCCAAAAGCGACTGGGAGCGTGTCATCGTCGAGTGGTCCAAGGGCTCCGACGGAAACTGGGTCCCCGGTCAACTCCTCCTGTCCCAGCACTCCGGCTACGACCGTCTGAACTGGAGCGACATCCAAAACACCTTCAACACCGAGGACGCCAGCCTGCAGCGCGGCGGCGACAACGGACGCCAAAACCTTGACCACCCCAAGGTACGAAGACTCGATCAGCTGCCAAAAAGAAAGGCGTTGACTGACTTGATTCCTTTAGGTCTACGTTGCTTGGAGCAAGCACGCCAACTTTGATGACCGCAACACTGTAAGTCTGGAAAGAATGATAATACTAGTTGCTAGCGTATCTTTTGAACGAGTTCTCATGTTTTCACGTAGGGCTGGAACGACCCTCTCTCTCAGCTCGACGACAACGCCTTCCGCAGCCAGGACTGGTGGTACTTCCCCGTCGCCTGTAAGTCAACGTCTACCCAGGATCTCGCACCCTCGAGATGATGCTTGCAAGCGTGACGAGCTCTGCTGATGGAAACGCAGCCGACTACCTCCGTGCCGACGGCTCAACGCCCCTCGGCCAGCAGATCGCCAGCTACGACTGGGGTGACGCTTCGTCCTACCCTGCTTCTGTCCACGCCTCCCTCTGCTCCCAGTAGAAATTGGATACCATTGATGTACATAGCAAATGCAGGTCTAGATATATGAGCGAAATTGATATAGAAGGACATTATGGGTTGCCTTGATTGATTTGTGCTTGTTGCTTCTAGTATATATGACTTGCGTGCGCATGTGATTGATTGGTTTGGGTGATTTTGTCTTCCGCGTCAACAGATCAGTTTCCGATGTCAGTGGAAACAAGAGTGACTGGTCACCAGCTTAGGGACCCCGATCGATCTAGACAGCATCTTCATGATCAGGAATTGTGAAATTATTTAAGACATGCCGTGTCAGCTATAGTAATGGCCGGTGAAAAGCCCCACAGCCGGCCCGGCCCCGGGGACCGCTCCGGCGTAAAAGTGCCTAGTACAACCGTTGTAGGACCGGTATTAAAGAAAAAGACATTTGCTTCATCATCCTAAGACTGGTATCAGAAGAGAAGCATCTGTTTCAAATCACTGGGCTAGGGATCTAGGTCTGTTCACGTTTGGGGTCAACTAGTAGCCATTGTGAATCACTGCTTAGAGTGTCCTTTACAGCGCTCTCCAAGTATCTCAATGACACGAACGTCTTTGATGGTTCATGTCACCCACCATTTCTGCACCAAAGAAGCTTTCGGTGTACCTATGCAGTGCAGGTATCTACACACAAATGCCTCAATCCCAATTGCCTCAACTGCCCAATCAGTACCTATATACAGACAGGCCATCTTGCAAATATGGCTGCCTTCTTCATGCGAACGGACTCGCCGAGCACCTTTGTTCGTATTCGGAATTGGTGCCATGCAGGTCTCGGCGAATACCGTGTGCAATCGGAGGGGAACTGCGATTACTCATCAGGCAAGCAGATCAACCACCTGGCAGCTGAACAAGGCCCTGCCTGAACAAACAGTCGTCATTCGTAGCTGCATCCGCATCAAGGCGAATTGCATCTCATCTGTGCCGGAATCCTCAGCATCAGGCAGTAACTGCCCGATCATTGTTCCTTCCGATAGATCTGCGCCTTCTGCTGCTGCTGCTGCTTCGCACCTGCCAGAAACCAGTCTCAAGTGCTGAGTCACCTGATCAGCGACCCCCAAATGATGTACCTTTCCTTTCTATACCTTACCTACGGCTTCAACTTCAATCCACCAACATCTACCTACCTTACCTTATCTGTCTTACTCGCATCACCACCTTGCGAATTCAAGCATCCTGGCACCTGAATCAGGGACGCGCAGCAGTTGCGCCCTTTACGCCGGCGTCTCTCGCCGGTCACTCGTCGACGCACACCAATCAGACTTACAGCCGTGAGGCGGTTGGCTGGCTCGCTATTTGCAGGGCGCGGGATCGGACAGGGAGCGGGGATCCAATTGCATGAGACGCGGGGCACTGCTTTTTCGGTGCAGCTCCCGTCAGTCTCAGCCTGGCTCTTGTTCGCTGGAGCCGCGACTAGACTCCGAATCTGACCTGGACTGACGGCCGGCCAACAACACGCACAAGCCCGGCGCAAGCGAGACACATGCACATGCACAGGTACGGGGACAGGTACAGATACAGGTATAGCAGCAGGGACAGGCATCGGCACACCTAGGCATAGGCTCTGGCCCGGGGGCTCCAATGTTTCTTTTCCTGCGGCCCTGAGCATTTGTCCAGGTCTCTTTTTTTTCTCAGTCGCCAGGGAGCCCGCCATGTCGACGGCTAAAGCGACCAAGAAGAGCGCGTTTTCCTGCGAGCCATGTCGCCGCCGCAAGGTAAGCCTGGCTGCTTGGACATCATGTCATTGGCGTGTCTCTGGCTTTGCTGGGAAGCATTGCGAGAGTAAGGGAGACATCTTGGCGCTGACTCTGCTGGTGGCGTTAGGTCAAGTGCGGCGGCGAGCAGCCCATGTGTCAACGCTGCGTTGCTCGCAACGATGATTGTGTCTACAAATTGTGTGACTTGACATCTCATTCCGGGCACCTCTACATCTGCCTGGTAGCGTCTGATCGTGGCGGCTGACACTCATCTGCAGAAACCCGACGCTGTCCTACACACAACGGCTGGAGGATCGCATCAAAGAGCTGGAGGAGCAGCTTGCACAAGTCACGGCTGCAACACCACCCCCGGCGGCCATTGGCAGCAAATCTCCTCCGTCAAGTCATCCAAGCCCTACAGCCTCGGGGAGCGGTCAGCAAGACACCCGGCAGCAGATCGATGACAGCATCTCCCGCAGCTTCCGCGGCCTCAAGATAGACCAAAAGGGCGGCGTCACCTACCATGGGACCACGAGCTTCTTCCATCTCCCAAGTGACCGTAGCTCTGCGGCAGTAACTGCCGACATGCACGCAGCCGCGACTGACATTGAAACTCAGCGGAGAGAGCGACTTGTTTCGAACGCGTGGCAGCAGCGCATCTTGGAGGAGTCTTCTGGGGTTCCCGTACGTGTCAAAGTGTGGTCGTCGTCGCTTGACAACTCACATCTCATGCCTTAACTCTCTCACAGGAACCCTTTCAGACGCTTCTGAATGTTCACTGGTGTTGGATACAGCCCCTCTTCAACTTCATCTACCGACCAGCATTTACCCGTACGAAAACCCTTGTAGCTTGTCATGACTTTTCCCGCCCCCTTTCTTCTCTTCCCTGATATTTACGAATCATGTAGGCGATATGCAGTCCATGGGGCCGTATTACTCACATACGCTTCTCAATGCTGTTCTCTCCCACTCCATCCGCTGGGCGAAGAGCGACCCCAAGACAAAGCAGATTCTCGATGAGTCGTACGACGGAGGCGCCGTCTTTGGCAAGCACGCACGCAGCATGCTTTTCGACGAGCTCAGCAGGGGAGTATGCACGATTCCGACGGTCCAAACACTACTTCTCCTAAGCGCACAGGAATGCAGCCTTGGGAACACGACCCAAGCCTGGACGTATAGTGGTCTGGCGTTCCGGCTGATTGACCACTTGGGGATATGTGTGGACGGAGATCGATATATCAACTCGGTCCACTTCACCGACGAAGACTTGGAAATCCGGCATCGAGTCTTTTGGTCGTGCTATTTCTGGGACAAGATCATCAGTCTGTATCTTGGTCGATCGCCATCACTCAAGCACACGACGGTCTCTCCCCCTCAGATAATGTGTAAGTCTGATTGTCGACACTCATCTCTCGTCGTTGTCGCTTACACTGGCGGCGGTTTTTGGTCGTTGATGCTGACGGCCGTTTCTTATAAGTCGACGACTCTGCTGAAAACGAGCTGTGGGTTCCCTTCGGGGCGCCTCCACTCCAAACCACCCCCTGGAAGTACCCACCTGCTACTGCTCATTCGGCTTCTTGCTTTCTGAGCATGTGCCGGCTGTCAGTCATCTTTAACGAGATATTGATTCATATGTACGACCCGCTCATGCAGAACACCGAGTCCGAGGTGCTCGAGTGCCTGACGACCCAGGAGCCGGCCCTGCAGCAGTGGTGGGATGAGCTTGCTCCGTATCTCAAGCTCGAGCCTATGGCCCTGCCCAGCCTGGCCCCACCGTCTCACATCGTCACGACCAAGTAAGTTCTTGCCGTCCCAAGCGCCGGGCTCCGTTCTCCGTTAACCGGTCCAAATAGCTGCCTCTATCACACGTTCAAGGTGCTATTGTACCGTCCAATGCTCACCCGGAGAATACTGGAGGGCGATGTTGCGTCGAACCAGCGCTACCTCGTCGAATGCGTATCGTCCGCCACTGCCATCATCGCCATTTTTGATCTCTTCTGCCGAACCTTTACCATGAACTACTGTGTGCTGTCGCTGGCTTACAGCGTCTACATTGCTTCGTCGATATTCCTGCTACAGGTTCAGGCGGCCCCGGGTGACGGACAAGCTCTAGGGCGGCTCAACTACTGTATGCAGGCCTTGAAGCAAGTCAAGACTTTCAGTCCGGGTAAGTCGAGTATTGGCGCGACCTTGCTTCTTTTGTCTTGCTTGTCGTTCGGCTCGATCCTGACGTTTTGTAGTCATCGGCAGCGCTATCAACGCGCTGAATAGGGAACTCTCGGCTATCGGCATCTTGCTGGACGTGCCCCAGCACCAGCAGCCACCCCCAGTCCCCGTCACTGAGTTTCCTCCGGTAGCCCCAGGGTTTCCGGCCGTCGATGTGCCCGTCGATGCGTCGTCTTCGCAGCATCAGCCTGCTCATCCGCTGTTTCAGGTACCCTCAACCCTTAGCTATGGTACCCATTCAATGGCCATGGATCCAGGCATCTTTGAGGCCATGTCGTCCCTGGAGCCACTCAGCGTCCGAGTCGGGGCCCTTCCTCCTATGGACAACCAGGATCCTTTTTGAAGTATGGGCAGATCGTCTTCGGGAATGTGTCCCAGGGTAGTATTTGAGGCTCGAAAGGCTTGAAACATGTTTCATAGCTCGAATAACGCCGGAGACCCAGCTATGCCGGGCCGAGTTCCGGTATGACCGACGTTGGAATTTCGGGGCTCTATCTCGCGGAGCGTTTCCGAGCGAACTCGGTTCGAACGTCGAGGTGGTGTATTACCAAGCGATTGGATTGTAACGGTAGAGACGATATGATGATACCTAAATGCTATGTTGCTATTGTTTCTCGATTGACAAGACGGACTGCTGCATGTCAAAGGAGTGCCATCGCAAACTAGCGGGATTCTAGGACAGAGAGCGAGAAAGGTGGTCAAGTCCCTAGCCTCTCTATCGCTCAGGTGATGGATGGCCTTTTATATACATTTTCTCTGGCACGATCGTCGGTGCTTAGACCGAGATACTGCGGGGCGTCATCCGGAAATGGCTCGGCGATGTTCAGGATGGAGTCGATCCCGTTGATAAGGAAACGAGAAGCAAGATGCTAGTACAACTGGATGCGAGTGAGCCTGAGTACTAATTAGTAGTACTCAGTAATATTACATAGCATCACGGATCCGTAGCGCCAAAGCATGAGGAGCTAAATAGGGCGGAAGTTGTCCGAATGTCATCACTTCGACCCAGAACCCCGTCGCCCGGCTCTCAGTTTTCTCCTGAAAGCGTCAAAGTAGATAGTGCGGGCTCGATGGTATTATTTATAGCTTTGAGACTCTGATTGCGGGGTCTCTGATCAGAAAAAAAAAAGGGAGCGATTTGGTCTTTCATCGTTCCAGTCAAGATCTCGGGCAGCAGAGATGCTTCACGTATAATGATGGGGGACTCGACGCCGGAACGATTTTGAAGTTTTGATTCGAGAGAGAGTCACTTGTCACTTGTCACTTGATGGCCTGGAATAAGTACATGCCTACTCCGCAGATACACAGAGCGTCGTCATTGACGAGTTCAAGGAAGAGAAAAACCAATGGGCTTTTCCGAGGACAGTAATAAAAAGGAACGGCGTTGTTGACTGATCACCTCCAGTTTTACCTAGTGACGTGAACCCATGGATTGCCTTTTGGATGCTATTCGTGGGATTATTATTCGTGTAGTTGGGGGGGAGTGATACACTGGAGGGGGTGGGGG
>LFMI01000318.1:19580-30243 GCA_001050175.1 Trichoderma parareesei | reverse complement strand
TTTTTTTTTTTTCTCTTCTCCGACATCAGTTGGCGATCGCTCTGATTCCAGTAAGTCAAATCTCCCCTCAATCCTTATCTGACCCCACGCTCCTATCGGCTCGTCTTTGAACCGCTTGCTGACTTCTCTTGCAGCTACCTATGTGCGCATGAAGCTCAAGGCCGCTGAAGAGGTACATCTCGACGGAAAACGTCCTGCCACCTCAGAGGCAATTGCGGACTAACATGTCGTCTTTTCCAGGCCCGCATCGACTGCAAGCTGCTTCACTTCCCCGAGGACATTGCTGAGATCGAGCTGCTCGAGGAGATCCTTCGCCTCAACAACGACGACTCTGTCAACGGCATCCTCGTCCAGCTGCCCCTTCCTAAGCACATCTCTGAGCCCAACATCACGTCCGCCGTCGCTCACGAGAAGGATGTCGACGGATTCGGCACCAACAACATTGGCGAGCTCGCCAAGCGCGGCGGCGAGCCCATCTTCACGCCGTGCACCCCCAAGGGAGTCATCACTCTGCTCAAGGAGGCTGGTGTTGAGCTTGCCGGCAAGAACGCCGTCGTCATCGGCCGAAGCAACATTGTAGGTGGTCCCGTCGCTCAGCTGCTGAACCGAGCCAATGCCACGGTCACCATCTGCCACGCCAAGACCTCCAACCTCCAGTTCCACCTCCAGAACGCAGACATCGTCGTCGTTGCCATTGGCTCCCCCAACTTTGTCAAGGGCGAGTGGCTGAAGCCTGGTGCTGTCGTCATTGATGTGGGAACCAACTACATCCCCGACGCGACGCGCAAGTCCGGTCAGCGACTCGTGGGTGACGTCGAGTTCGACTCCGCCGCTGAGGTCGCCTCCGTCATCACTCCAGTTCCCGGCGGCGTTGGTCCCATGACCGTTGCCATGCTCTTGGAGAACGTTGTCGAGGCTACAAACAACTTCTTCGAGAAGGAGAAGGTCAGGCAGACTGTTCCTCTTCCCCTGCACCTCAAGGACCCCGTCCCATCAGACATTGCCATCTCCCGGGCCCAGGCCCCCAAGCAGATCACCCGCGTTGCCACGGAGATCGGCATTGAGGCCCACGAGCTGGAGCCCTACGGAGCCTACAAGGGCAAGGTCGACCTCAGCCTGCTGAAGCGACTCGAGCACCGTCGCAACGGCCGCTATGTCGTCGTCACTGGTATCACCCCTACTCCTCTTGGCGAGGGCAAGTCCACCACGACCATGGGTCTGGCTCAGGCGTTGGGTGCTCACGTTGGCCGAGTGTCCTTTGCCAACGTCCGACAGCCCAGTCAGGGACCGACTTTTGGCATCAAGGGTGGTGCTGCTGGCGGTGGCTACAGTCAGGTCATTCCCATGGACGAGTTCAACATGCACCTCACGGGCGACATCCACGCCATTACTGCGGCGAACAACCTGTTGGCTGCCGCCATTGAGACGCGCATGTTCCATGAGAACACCCAGAAGGACGGCCCTCTCTACCGCCGCTTGGTGCCCGTCAAGAACGGCGTGAGAAAGTTCCTGCCCTCGATGCTGCGCCGCCTCCAGAAGCTCGGCATCGACAAGACCAACCCCGACGATCTGACTCCCGAGGAGATCCGCCGCTTCGTCCGCCTCGACATTGACCCCGAGACCATCACCTGGCGACGTGTGCTGGATGTCAACGACCGCCACCTTCGAGGCGTCACCGTCGGCACCGCCCCTACCGAAAAGGGCCACTCTCGCGAGACGGGCTTCGACATCTCTGTTGCCAGTGAGTGCATGGCCATCCTGGCTCTCAGCACCGATCTTGCCGACATGCGCGAGCGCTTGGGCCGCATGGTCATCGGCACCTCTCGCAGCGGCGACCCCGTCACTTGCGAGGACATTGGTGCCGGCGGTGCCCTTACCGCCCTGATGAAGGATGCTATCAAGCCCAACCTGATGCAGACGCTTGAGGGTACCCCCGTCTTTGTCCACGCCGGCCCCTTTGCCAACATCAGCATCGGCCAGAGCTCCATCCTTGCCGATAGACTGGCTCTGAAGCTTGCGGGTACCGAGCCTGACGAGGACCATAACGAGAAGACGGGCTTTGTCGTCACCGAGGCCGGTTTCGACTTCACCATGGGCGGCGAGCGCTTCTTCAACATCAAGTGCCGCACCTCTGGCCTCGTGCCCGACGTCGTCGTTGTTGTCGCTACCATCCGTGCCCTCAAGGTTCACGGTGGTGGCCCTCCCATTGCTCCCGGCGCTCCTCTCGATCCTGTCTACAAGCAGGAGAACGTCGAGATCCTCCGAGCTGGCTGCGTCAACCTTCGCAAGCAAATCTCCAACGCCAAGTCTTTCGGCATCCCCGTGGTCGTTGCCATCAACAAGTTCGCCACCGACACTGAGGCTGAGATTGCCGTTCTCCGCGAGGAGGCTCTTGCCGCCGGTGCTGAAGATGCTATCCTTGCTGACCACTGGGCCAAGGGCGGTCTCGGCGCTGTTGACCTGGCCAAGGGCGTCATTGCTGCGAGCGAGAAGCCCAAGGAGCTCAAGCTGACATACGACCTCGAGGGTTCGATCGAGAAGCGTCTGGAGGCCATTGCCCAGAAGATGTACGGTGCTGCCGGCGTCGAGTTCAGCGAGCTTGCACAGAAGAAGATCGACACGTACACGAAGCAGGGCTACGGCAACCTGCCCATCTGCGTCGCCAAGACCCAATACTCGCTGTCGCACGACCCTGATCTGAAGGGCGCGCCGACTGGCTTCACGGTGCCCATCCGAGATGTTCGGATGGCCGCCGGTGCGGGATACCTGTAAGCTTTTCCCCTCGCTTGAGATCTTGACATGTACAGGTTGAACGATTGTGTGCTAACTTGACTCAAGGTACGCTCTGGCTGCGGACATCCAGACCATTCCCGGTCTCCCCACCGCTCCCGGTTACCTCAATGTCGATGTGGACCTGGAGACTGGTGAGATTGATGGTCTTTTCTAAACGAAGCCTCGACTTGCCTTTGCTTTGCTTAGCTTTGTTCTTTCTTTCCCCTTTTTTCCCCTTCCTTCCATATGGTGGTGAAAACATTTTTATACCCAGAGACTCAACGTGGGCACGATTAAAGGATATACAGATTATGGGATTTACCGGGGCTGGTGCATCTTCAACATATGGCGCAGGCATGCAGGATATGATATGATAGGGTCATGGTTTGGCTGATTGACCCGTTTAGAGTTACACAAAGAGATTTTTTTCGTAGAATCATAGATTTGCTTAGGAGGCGACCTTGGCCCCTTTTGACTGTGATTCTTGGGTATCGTCAAGCACGTGTAAGGTCTTTGACGATGTCGAGCTCAGGTACTTCTGTTTGCAAACGTTAATTGTTCGGGAACATCGATAGCCGTCCTGGGCATTTACAACACAAGTCGCAATCTCCGCCGACGGCATCGTATTGCCCAGTGGTGGATCATTTGGATTGAGATTCAGCCGGTTGGATGAATTGACCCGGGCTGGCATTCGGAGCAACTCTCGGCCGAATTGATTGAGCTGCTGGAGGGGGCATTTGAAAAGGAGGAAGCAGGCGGGATTGATTAAAGTCAAGCGTTTGACAACCTGGATCTGATGGTATAGGAGACTGAAGCCTTCTAGCTTGTGCAGTGTGCGTGTGTAGGGTTGTATGAAGGTAGATGAGAGAGAGAGATGGTGGTCAGGCTGTATAGGTACTAACGTATGTAAGGTACCTATAGGTTACGCGTATGAAGGGCTTGTGATTGTGAATGCCAATAGCTCCCTGCAGGCTATTATAGCAAACGGAGATTCCACCTTTCCATCCAGGCTCAGACAATATCCCTACCTAAAGACTCAACTGCGCCTATACATAGTAAATACCAATACAGAGGACGGCGAACTTTCAGGAACCCGGAACCCGGAACCCGGAACCCGGCAAAGAATGGGTGCCCTATGTCCAATCCCGCAGCAAAGCCAAGCTTCGTGTGATTTGCTACTTGTTCATCTACAGGCTTTTGGCTACCTGCTCCTTCAGTTGGCTCTTCTGCATCGCTTTCTTTGCTCCTTAAGCCGGAGGAGTAAGAGAGCGCGTGCTTGTATAAGGGCCCTAGGTATTTGATTGGCAAATCATGGTTAGGACTCTTCCTTATCTCTTCCATCCTGCCATTCACCCATCCGATGGTAGTAGTAGTAACGCAGGGAGGGGCTTTTTGCCCGATATTGGATGGCCAAGCTTTTTTCGCTTGCGGGGACATCAGAATGCCAGAGGGCTCAGAACAAGCATCAATGGAAACAAAATGGCACTGGGCACGGAGCGGGCCAGATGACCGAGTCCGGAGATGGAGAGGATGGGAGGTAATAAATAAGGAGTAGTAGTAATGGGTAGCGTGTAGTTGGTGCGGAACCATCCACCTTGCATCCGACGTTAGTTCGTACATATACTGTATGTAATATATATATATAGACACATACTTACCCTTCACTTGCCATTAGTAGGTAGTGTTCTGCTGTGTCGCTGTCATCAAACACTCTTCTCTTCTTTTTTTCTTTTCTTTCTTCTCTTGGTCCTCCTCGCTCCCCTCAACCGCCCTGCTTTAACCTCGTCTACTTCATAAAGGGGGGGCGGCATCAATCCTGCTAGCGGCGTGGGATTCGGAGCTTGATGCTGAAACCCTCGCCTCCTTATTAACGCCTGGAGGGGCGCAGTTATTACGAAGACTCGATTCATCTCAACCTCATCACCAACAAGCAAATCGCTTCGATCTACTTAGTATCGCCGATTGTCTGGACGGGCAATGGCGCTGGTCCCAATCGCGGCGGCGGTGCTGGTCGCCTACGGCATCATCACCTGGGTCGTAAACCTGCGATACTACATCAAAGAGGCGAAGCGCAGCGGACTGCCTTACATTGTCACGCGTGCGTCCACGAGTCCAACCCCCGTTCAATGAGTCAATACTGCTTGGAATACTTGTTCAGCAAAGGCTAACTAGAGGCCATCGGAATGATTTGAAGCGTGCAACCCATTCTGGCTGCCGTGGCAGGTCTCACATAAGCTATGGGTGCCCATCATCAAGCTGTTCCCAAGGTCGTGGTGGGACGGATGGCTCGAGTATGGCTGAACCAGACACACCGGCTGAAACTTTGAAGACAGCAGAAAACGTACTGACGGTGGTTTTTTTTTTCTTTTTCTTTTTTTTTACAGGATCATGATTCCCAATTTTGCGTACCGGACTCGCCATGAGTGGTTTGCCAAGCTGGGCGAATCGTTTCTCATTGCCTCTCCGGGGGGCCTGCTGATGATGACGGACAATGCGGAGACGATCCGGACCGTCACGCTCAAGAGGGAGCATTTCCCCAAGTGGACGGCCGTCTACAGCATTCTGAGGCAGTTTGGCGAGAACGTGCTGACTACCGAGGGGAGCGTCTGGCGGATGCATCGCAAGGTCACGTCCGCGTCGTTCAACGAGAGAAACGCCGCCCTGGTGTTCCGCGAAGCCATCAACCAGACGCAGGGGATGCTGCGGATGTGGACGGGCCCCTCGGGGGAGACCAGAAAGGAGCCGCTGAGGACGCTGCAGCATGACACGATGAAGCTGGCCTTGAACATCATCAGCTACGTCGGCTTCGGCATGCGTCTGCTGTGGCCGGGCGAGACGCATCCAGCGGGGACGGATCCCAAGCTCCTCAAGTATGGCTCCCACGAGCCCACGGCCGGACACAAGCTGAGCTTTACGGACACGATGGAGCTTCTGCTGCATTACCTGTTGCTTCTGCTCATTGTTCCGCGATGGATCTTGAGTACGTTTGCCCCCCCCTTTGAGGTATCTACAATGTTTCTGCTCTTCTAACGTTTGGCGGTCACAGGAATGCTTCCCTTTGAGAACATCAAAAAGGCGGTGCTGTCCTACGACGAGTACGTCAGCTACATGAACGAGCTCCTGGACGAAAAGATTGACGAAGCCCGCAAGGGCGAGCACGTCGAGGGCATGGACCTCATGGGCCAGCTGGCCAAGTCGTCGTTTGGCACCGACACCAAGGAGGCGACGCTGACGCGCGACGAAATCATCGGCAACGCCTTCATCATGTTCGTGGCCGGCCACGAGACGACGGCCAACGCCATCCACTTCACCATCATCTACCTGGCCACGCACCCCGAGGCGCAGCGCGCGATGCAGAGGGACATTGACGACATCCTGGGCGGCAAGGACCCGCAGGACTGGGACTACGACAGCCTGGTGAACCCGATGACGGCCAGCATGATCGGGGCGGCCATGTACGAGACGCTGCGGCTGGTGCCGGCCGTGTCCGAGATCCCCAAGAAGATCTCGCCCGAGGCGGACGAGAGCTTCGTCATGGACGGCACGCGGTACGTGCTGCCCAAGGGCACGGGCATCTCGCTGGTGACGGTGTCGACGCACGTCAACCCGCGGTACTGGCCGACGCGGCCCAGCAAGATCACGCCCGGCGCGTCCAACATTCTCGACTACTGCCCGGACCGCTGGTTCCAGAAGACGACGACGACGACGACGACCAGGGGGGACAAGGAGCGCGACGGCCAGCAGCAGCAGCAGGGCAACGAGTCCGTGGCGGGCGCCGACGCGGAGGACTTTGGCGGCTTCCAGGGCTCCGACATCAACGCGCAGCTCTTCAAGCCGGAGCGCGGCTCGTACATTCCCTTTAGCGACGGCGCGCGGTCGTGCCTTGGGCGGCGCATCGCGGTGGTGGAAATCATCGCCGCGCTGGCCGTCATCTTCCGCAGCTACAGCGTCGAGCTGGCGGTGGACGAGTGGGCGAAGCCCGACGAGGTCGAGGCCATGGGCCGCGAGGAGAGGGCGCGGCTGTACCGGCGGGCGCAGGACAAGAGCCGGTGGACGGTGGGCCAGGCGTCGACGAGGCTGACGCTGAATCTGCACGACGGGATGCACGTGCCGGTGCGGATCGTGAGGAGGGGGGAGGAGAAGTTTGTGGACTGGGTGGACAGGGAGTGAATTTTTTGGTGTTTGACCTTCTGTCTGTTTGACCTTCTGTCTGTTTGACCTTCTGTCTGTTTGACTGTCTGTCTGTCCGTCCGTCCGTCCGTCTGCCTGTCTGATGTATTACCTTGTAGTAGACCGGAAGAGCTCAGCTTACAACAAACTTGTTCATCTCGGAAATGCTACGCATCTCCTCCTCTCAGCACGCACAGTAATAATACCTCCAAAGTCAAGTCTCGATTCAATCATCTGTCGCTCTTGTTGCTCCTCATCCAAGAGGTCCGGACAACGCATCAAACTGCCTGTCCGGGCATCAACAAGTGCGGAGAAAAGCTGCAGTTGCTATGCCATCCTCAACGACTCCATCCGTGATGCCACGCTGCAGCATCCAAGGGTCTCCTCTCTCTCGCTCCAACAAATCATCAACGCCATCATCATCAGCAGCCGTGGCATCATCAGAATCTGTATCCCACAGTTCAGCCTCGCTGACTCTCCATTATCCCCTCAGTAGGCACCTGAATAGTCAACAAGATAGTACTACACCTGAAAAAAAAAAAACTGGCATCAGCGGCGCATCACATTCTCCTTCGTCCCATGGGTAACTCTCGAGGTACATCCCGTTAGTGCGGTACCTCCCCCGCTCGCCGCTCGGCACCCGGCCAACGTGGTCACCTCGCAAACGCGGCACACAAGCGAGCGACTTTTGCCCTCTGTTCCCCTCTTCCCCTCTTCTCTCTTGGTCTTTCTTCTCCCACACAGAAAGAAGAAGAGGAAAAAAAAAGCTGATCACAGCGGGAAAATCGGGTCTAGTCCTGAAGGGGACAACATAAACAAGAGCAGATACTTTGGTAGCTTCTTCTTCTTCTCCCCCTCGATTTCTTCCCTTTTATTTTTCCCTTTTGTAAGTATTCTTTTACTGTATCTCAAAGTACACCCCAGCAACCGTTGGAGAAGCTCAAAGAGAATCTTGACGCCTTTTGACCTCATCCCGCTAGTATTATTGTCCATCTTTGGTTACGATTGCGGCTTGGACCAAGTCAAGGGTACAGATTGCAATCAATCGATCGCACGATAACAAGCTGCACCCTGTTTAGCGCCTCTCTCTCTCTCTCTTCCGCAACCAGCAAACAAAACAATCTTCTTCATCCTTACTCAACTGGCTTAACAAGAAGAAGAAGAAGGACAAGAACACACGCGGCTCCGCCAACAGAATTCCTTCAACTGCAGCCCTGTTTCCCCTCACCAGCCAATCAATCAGCTCGATTCTTGCCGGTATCTTACTGGGGAAAAAGCAACGCAACGCAACGCAACACACCGCAAGAAAAATATCATTGGGCATCGAATCATTTTTCCTCACCCTTTACTTGATTCGACAATCTCGGTCTTCAGTTTCTTCACCTTTCCAACCATTATATCACACTCTATCGCTCGCGGCTCACTAATCGCGCGGCGCATTTTTCTGTATTCTCAGCCATCGCGCGCTCCCAAAGCTTCACATTTTACATACCTTTAGGGACTCCAAACAAACAAAACAAACCATGTCAATCGTCGCGCCGTCGAATAGCTGGCT
Source organism: Trichoderma parareesei (assembly GCA_001050175.1). Taxonomy (NCBI): domain Eukaryota; kingdom Fungi; phylum Ascomycota; class Sordariomycetes; order Hypocreales; family Hypocreaceae; genus Trichoderma; species Trichoderma parareesei. Next base: position 21,746 of record LFMI01000318.1, on the reverse strand, counting down.
GCGCGCCCAGCGCAAGAGCGATCTGCTCGAGCTGGCGGAGAGCGTCGGATTCAAAAAGTATGTTCCTTTGCTTCAGCTTTCTACTTTGCTTTCCTTCTTCTTCATCTTCCTCTCTTAATCCTGTTGTTCTTATCGTTGTTTAGCGCGGCGCATCTCGTTTGCCCGCCATCAGCACATCATCCATTCCTTGCGTCATTGTTTTGTTTGCTGTTCAGCCTCTTGTTGTTTTGTTTCCTGCTGCGATTCCGCACTTGAGTCTGCAACAGACGGCGCGCGCAACTCCTCCTTCATCGCGGCAGCGCGGCCCAAAGAAGCTGTGATCCAGAGAACCAGCGATCCAGGGCTTTCTTGCTACCTTTTCCTCCTCTTCCACGCGCTTCATCTGCTTCCTTTCTCTCACGTTGGATCCGAATCCCGCCGCCCTCACTGTTAGCGCGTCGCCACGCCGTCCATCGTCATTACTCGCTACTCCAGTAAAGGACAGCGAAAAAAACACGCAGAACAAGGCAAACAAACAAGGAAAAGCAGGCTAACGCTCGCCCGTCCCGGGAACTAGCTACGATGGTCTCAAAAAGACGGAGCTCGAGTCAGCTCTCGACGACTTCATTGCGGGGAACAGCAGCCGCTTCTCCTCCCGATCAGATCTGTCTGGCTACTTCAACAGCCGCACCAAGGCCATGGGATCTCCCGTAAAGCGCGAATCCAAGGAGCCAAAGGAGGCCAAAGAACCAAAGGAGCCCAAGGAGCAGCCCCTCAAGGAGGAGCTGGAAAAGACACTCAAGACGGCCAAGCGACGGGTAACCAAGGCTGCAGAGGACATCATGTCTACGTGAGTATTTACCGTTACCCTTCGTCGTCGCTGGACAATTGGGAGCAGCGACACTCTTCTTCCAAACCTACTCCTCTCTCTAACACAAATCTACAGAGACGCCGACGACGTCCGCGCCGCCTCGACTGCTCTCATCCAGACTCCCGCTCGCAGCCTGTCGCAAGTCGCCTCTCGCATTTCTCTTCCCGCGACGCCAGCCGACGTGGCCCAGGCCGTCGACCGCTCCACCCTCGCCGTGCGCCGTCATGTCTCGTCCTTTTACCAGGACAGTGGCATTGGCGAGGCCTCAAACGCCACCCGCGAGACGCTCAGCAACGTGACCAGTATCCTCCTCTGTGTCTCTGCGTTCGAGCTTTGGCACATTCGCCCAGAGGTCCTCGCCAACCGCTATGCCTTTACTGTCCCCGCCATCGAGTTCCTCGGCACTTCCGACCACCCCGTCTACCTGCCCGACATGTTCCTGCTGCTCACTGCTAGCTTCTGGTCGCCTGCCCTGACCTGGGCCTTTACCAGCTTCATCCTGCCCAGCCTGTTTGGATACTTCTTCAACCTCAGCGCGGCTAATGCCCCCACCGGACTGAAGACTCGCTCCCGGGCTCAACCTCAGGAGAGCGTTGTCGACCCCTTGACCTACAGCATCACCAAGGCCCTCGTTTCCTACCTTGTCTATGGGCAGGGCGTCACCTTTGGCGGTCTTCTCTCTGAAACGGCCATCGAGCGGCTTAACGGGGCTGTCTATGGCGGTTACAAGGGCGTGATCACGGGAACCGCCATTACTGGCTTGCTGAGCATCTATGATGCAGTGCTGAAGAAATAAACGAGCCAAAGGCGTTATTGCCGTTGAGGGATGAGGACTCCCTCAATGAATGGCAATATCACAAGTCTCTTGTTCTCAATTGCATCATAGCATGTTTGCTACAGCTCGAAATCTTGGGCCAAGCTGCCACGAAGCTTTATATGAAAGCTATCACGGAAGGGGGAGGGGAGGGGAAAGCGGCGTTCTAGGTGTCGACGGCGTCAAATCGCGGCTCTCCATTATTGTCGTCTTTTTTTCTTTCTTCCTCGTTTTGACTTTTTCTTGGTTTCCATTGGTTTCGATACCATGCCCATTGTTCGGCCTTTTCCTAAGCTGGTTCGAATTGCTGAATAGCATAATTGGGTATGAAGTAAATAGGCTCCTTCTTTTTCTCTTGTATGAGATAAAGAGAAGACTATTTTCGCGTCAATCCACCCTGGCCCGGTGAGTTGGCCTCTTCTTTTTCTCGCAGGCTTGATTTTTCATCGGTCAACGCTCTCGTTCCCCCGCAATCTCAAGGATTCGAGGTTGGGGTGCTCCT
>LFMI01000318.1:6089-19524 GCA_001050175.1 Trichoderma parareesei | reverse complement strand
GGGGGGGGGGGGGGGGGGGGGGGGGGGGGGGGGGGGGGTTCATGCAATAAGGAACATCTATTATTGTTTACTCTTCGTTGGAAAATGGGTTACTTTCTGATAGCTTCGATGCGTATGAATGGGAATTGGGTATTTGCAACGGTGCGGGGGAAGAGTTGGGCTATGGGTGAAATGAGAAATCTATTCGTGCCTTTCCAGTTCAGCTGCTACATCTTGTCATGAGAAGCGTCGAGTGCAACATTGTGTCCTGAATTGCCTTTCCCCCAAATATATACTGTAGATGCTCTATATGTGCATGCATGGTCAACCATTGCCAAATCTCATGCGTCTAATCAAAACACAACACCATTTGAACAGCAGTGATCCATCTCTTGCCCGACAGCGAGTCCCACAAGACCAACAAACGCTCTTCGTGTGAAGCCCAACGCTGTGAAAATCCCCTTTTGACATACTAGACTATGAGTAGCCAATCTTGTCGATAAATGGAGACGATAAATGTCGAGGCGGATGAGGAAAAAAAAAAAAAAAAAAGGCTGTGAGACATGAAAACAAAACGCCGTTCCTATATGCATCCGCTTGCAAAACAACTGAATTGTAGCACGCGTCAAAAGACTTTCGAGCCTTTGGCTCATGGACTTCCCCATCATTTCTTATCATCGGGGCTCTCAAACTTGATTGGATGAACGAGGAAGCTCCTCAGGCACATTCGACCGCTGCTCGCCTCGCTCTCTTCTTCAGCCTTTCCGCCTCGAATCTTGCCTCCGCCTTTTCGATGGCCCGTCTTCCCCCTGGCGTCCAGCTGAGCGAATCCCAGCCAGCGCCGCCACAGCAGACCAGCAAACTCGCTGTTGAAATACCAAGTGGCACCTTTGAAATTGTGCTCATTGCGCAAGTCAAACGGACTTCCCACGGCTGATGTCGAGTGGTCACGCCCGCCGTTGAAGACCTTGTCCACGGCACTGCCTTGGGGCTCCCAGGCCCGATCCAGGAATACGGGGTGGGGCGCGTACACGGCCTTGAATCCGTGGTGGAAGGCGACGCTGGCAGGAAACATTTCGGTGAACATGGTATGGTGGTGGCGCCACACCTGCTCGTGCATCGCCATCAGTAGCCGGCGGCTCAGTCGCGATGCTGTGATGATGGCGCATCGTCTTGGAGGCGTCTTACCATAGCCCGTTGCGTCGTTTGAGAAAGCCCATGCAGAGCCGTGGACGTCGAAAATCGGGTTCAGAGTGATGAGATCAGCCGCCTCACCGACACCGCACTCCGGGTCCTCTGGATTGGCCAGGCACGAGGCGGGCATGGCGGAACCTCCGCGCTGCTCGTAACGAAGCTGTCCTCTCTCGGGAAACTCTACGGGGCCCAAGACCCCAGGTTTGCCCGAATCCTTTGTATACTGCTCGACGGCAGCCGTGAAGTTCTCCCAGGTTCCGTGATGGGCCGGGACGTAGTAGCGCTCGTTTCGCTCCCAGAGCAGTTTGCGCGGCTGCTGGTCCGCCCAATGGCCCAATCGATCAAAAAGTTCGTACCAGTTGCCCAAGTACCGCATATCCAATTCCCAATTCCAGAAATGCTCATACTCTGGGTGCTGCAAGGCAAAGACTTGAAGGGGCAAATGAGCGCTGCGGAAGACACCGTGAACACCCCTCAAGGCAGGGTTGTTAATGGGTGGTTTGCTGATGGGATCTTCGAATTTGCCGGGATAGAATAGCTCCATCTGTGCTTCGCTCCACAGCGTCACCAGCCCGTGGAACTCCGGGGGCACGTTGGAGTCAAGCAGCATCTGTACCGTCACATCGTCGGACCAAATCGGCGTGTCGTTGTCCTTGACGTGCAACAAGAAGTGGACATTGTACTCTCCGCCAGACTTAAGAGACAATTCGGTGATCATGGCCCGGAAGTTTAACACCGCCAGCTGCGTCCACTGGAAGCCTGTGTACAGGCGGATGACTACAGCGATTCGACCCTTCTTGCCCTCGTCGAAGTTGAGCGACTCGGTGTCTGGGTCAGGCTCTGCGAACCGGTGCTTGTTGGCGGCAGCGCATCGCTCCTGCACATCGCCCCAGTCAATCTGACCATAGTTGATCTGACCCGTCTTTTCCCAGACAGCCTCGCTGCCGGAGCTTTCGGTATCAACACCAACGTCTGAGCCGCCATCGACCAGCTTGTAGCCAAAACCATAGGGTCCATAACGGCCAAATCGATCAAAGCAAACGTCATCGCGGATGCCGAAAATGGAGTGAGAGCCGATGGATGGGTCAGGCATATATTGCGGGACTCCGTCGTATGCATATAGGCTGGGTGCCGGAATCTTCTCTTCCTTGTCAAGATAGCAAGTTTTGACGCTCGAGTCGGATGAGTTGTAAGGATCGTACAGCTTCGGTTTCGGAATATCCTGGCTTAGCGGAGGCTCGCCGAGAGGAGCTTCGACATTGGGGTTCGGATACTCGGGAATGTGATCAGCTTTCGCGACCAGAGACTTTAGGCCGTTAAAGTAACCATTCAGACTAAGCAAGAGGTCGCGTTAGTGGTGCAAGGCCTGCTGGAAGCGGGTGGGTGACCTACGGGAGAAATCGAAGCCAGGGCATCTTCTTCAAGTCCTCATCCCACTTCTTCTGGGCTGCTGCGTCCTCTTCCGCACTCAGTTCATCTTCGGCATCGACGGGCGCGGGTTCCTTTTGATCCTCCGTCCCCTGTTCGGCTGCCTTTTCTTGCTTTCCTTCTTCCTTCTTTTCTCCGTCCTTGATGCCGTCCTCTTCGACATTCTTATCTCCACTTGGCTTCGCCTTCTCCTCAGCTGCCTTGTCGGATTTCTGATTATTCTTTTCCTTGTGCAGTTCTTTATCCTTATCCACAATCACCAAGATAGGGCCGCCGTCTTCATTGCCGATGATTGTAGGCTGTGCTAGTGGAGGCTTTGCGCCTGGTTGAACAACTCCTGAGCCAGCACTGGATACCATGCCGTCGCCTGCTTTGAGGAGAGCGAACGACACGAGAATCATGCTTACGACAGTCCATATCAAAACCCTCCGATACAGACATCGTCTAAAGAATGAATGTCCCCGGAGAGCCTTCTGCTCGAAGACATTTTCGGCGTATGGTAATAAGGGGTCGTTGTTTCTGTTCGTCGAATCGTGGGAGCTAGAGCGGCTGCTGAAGCTGAGAAGTGAAGCCGTGCGCTCCATGGCGGCTGGAGCGTGGCAGGGTGACTATCACCCGCGGCTCTAGAATTTCGGAGGCAACGCAATTGTGAGGCGATGTAGATGCGATGTTGTTGTGCTGTGCAAGTTGCTTGGTTCCCTCTAGCAAGCGCTTGAATTGTCTCAACCAGTCACAGGGAATCAATGTTTGGGTTCGGAAGCTGACGGTTTGGGTGAAGTGCCCCTCTTGTGAGCGAATGGTGGCGACTGCGTTCCGTCTCTCGGTAGGAATGGGAGCGAATGGCGAGATGGGAAGAAAAGCTGGTGGCAAGCCGGTCAGCCTACAGATCCAGCGTCTCCGGGCCTCGGACGATAGAAAGGGGGGAGATAGAGCAAAGGGGAGAAGAGCGGATTTTGTGCAGAAATGGGTGATATGTACAAGATTTGGGGTTGAGATGTTGTAATAACCATAAACCTTGTACAGGAGCTGGAAGTCAGAAAAAAAACGTCGGCCAAGGGTCCCTCAAAGGGGACAGACCAAGTGGGAACTGGCAGGAGCCTCTGAGCTCAGCTCGCTCTTGCGCATACGCGCGGGCGCAAACAGCGATCGACAGGCAGGCGCAAGGCAGGACAAGACAGTCTGAGGAAAGAGGTGTGTAGGAACAAGGCCAAGCAAGGCAAGTCCAGTGAGGAGCAGCTTTGCAATGCAGTTGCGCAGAACTTTTGGGAAGAACCGCTTGAGATGCTACCTTCTACAGTACCTAAGTTCTGTACCTTGGTAATCGGCCTCCTCTCCTCTTCATCATCTTCGTCATTATCATCATCAAAGCCCTCACTTCACCCAGAGATTAATCGAATCTCGGCCCGGTTCTTCACGTCCAACTTAGCGCTTCTTTGCAAAGAGCACGGACAGAAATGTTTCGACAACCAGACACAGCGCAAAGGCTATTTTGGGGCAGCGCACACAAGCTCCACGCATCTTAACGCCAATGCGGCCAATCCTCCTCGCTGGCGAATCGCTGCCGCGTTTGTGCCCGCATACGAGTACACTATGTACAGTAGGTGTGCGCGCGAGTGCGCAAGTGAGAACGATGGAGTTGCAGCCATGATACGAGCCGCATTGCCATCCGCGCGCAGCCGCACTGACACACCTCAGCATGTTCCATGAGACACGCAGATGGGCTAGTATTACCGGCCGGCGCTATTAGCTCCGTTACTGAAGAAGAGCAGAAGTCAAGCGGTGCCCACAGTCAAACATCTCCCGGATCCTATAAGGCTTCATTCGGTCAAAGATGGATGCACTGAGATACCCCATCGAGGCTTGAGGTTCGTTCGTTCGCGTGTAATACCCCTTACTATTCATTGTTTCTGGGCTTACATGTTGGCAAGGCTTTATCTGGTACAAATATCTGTTCATGGGGGAGCAGCCTTGTGGTTCAGGCAAAGTAATGAATCCGTCGACACACGGCTCGAACACGAGAATCGACGCGTGGCTTGATTTTGATGCCGCAACCAGCAAACCGCAACAGCGCCGCCAGCAACAGAACAACAGAGCGATAAGCAGCGGCGCTTCTTCAAAGCTACCCAAGTTGGGGGGTCACTAGTCCAAAGAATCCCAATAGCATCGACAGCCCCTGTCGCTCTCAGCGCCGTCTACTTATCCCAGGCCAATCAGAACTGCACGGGCACTGGCCGGAACCCCGTTCGACTATCCCGAGGATGCCGTTCCATAATCCTTGTGAAGCCTTCCGAGAGGTTTTGCCTTGTCGGCCTGTTTGATCGGCCATTGCGTCATACTGATGCGGCAGATGATAACAGCCAACGACGAGGAACAGAGAGTGCCATCCAGCAAACGCAAGAGGCCTGCTGTTTTCACCATCAAAGGAGGGGGTCAACTCTGGTTGTCGAAGCAGTCTTTGCGATGGCTGCGCGCCTCAAGCCGGGTTGATCGGGGCTTTCTCGCAGCTGACGGTGGAATTCTTGTCGCTAGAAGCAAAGACCGGCGGGACGCTGTGGCGTGGCATCCCTGCCGTTTCTACCATCCCGCTGGCGACATGAAACGCGTCCACGACAGGGGTAGCACACACTTGGCACATTCTGAAGGGCTTCCGAAGTCCGGTTTCGTTTTTTCACGGCCTTTCAAACAACTGGCTACGCTTCGGCGGGTTTTGTCATCGGATAGGAGAGCATTCAAATCCAACGAAAGCTACACGTACATCGCAACTCTTTGCAAGGCCGTCTAACGCCCAAATTACACGCGGCTTGTGACCTTGTGAGGTTCTCCTTTTTGAAGAACAGGGGCTCCAAAACATCTCATCAAATACGGAGTATTATGACCGGACAGCAGCCTGCCATTCCACTATCGACTGCTCTTGTGGAGCTCGAATTCTATTGTCATCTCGTTCTCTCGGGCCCCCGTGGAGGGATTCTTGGCCTAGGTCATAAGGGTGGCCCGGCCGTTGCGAGGGTGACATGAATCGGCCGCCAAGAACTGGCCGCGCACTGGTTTCTCGTGCAGCAATCTGCCAGAAGCTCGCCCGCTTCGCTAAGCCACCTCCCAAGCCCCCTCTGCCACTTGATGATTCGGATTGCCTGGGCATGAATGGTTCGTGATGGGTGTTCGTACTCGTACTTGCGAATACAGTCCGCCCACCATCATCCGCTTCGACGCACAGGATAGGGTGTGGTCGCAGCCCAATTAGCGTTTGTCGTGTAAAGCTCGATGTATCTCTTGCCGATGTCCGGAGACACCTGCACCTCAAAGACGGGGTACATCAGCTTAAAGAACTAACCACTTCTACCGATAATACGATATGCATACCACTTATGGCTAAGTTCAACTACTCAGGCCAGTGTTGTTGGTCTTGCCACGCCATATCACTCATACAAGATACCATATAAATGCGCAGGGCCAAAGATAGACGTGTAATTGGTCATTTCATGGAGCACCATGCAGATGCAGATATGTCTTTGCTCTTTGTTCGAGTTCGAGCGCTACTTGCCCACGAAGCAACGTCTTGGAACTTGGAGGCATACAACGGGAACTCTGGCAAGAGTTCGCAATGCCGGCTTCACTAGAAACAGGGATGCTTGGGTTATCGCTCTTGTTGACTAACAGCCAACGCTGCTTGACGAAGCGAAGATGACCATATAAAATAAGTGTACAGATGATTGATATCTACACTGGCTCTCCCTTTGTCGACAAGCGCAAAGATATGCCGTTCAGCACCAGCACACCTCATCAAACTGTTTCTTGCGGCTTCTCGCCATCTGCGGCTTTCTCCTCGCCTTGTCGATCATCCACCTCTGTCGCTTCGCCGGCGTCATCTTCGACTGACTTCTTCTTCTTCGCATCAATTCTTTCCCTCCAGTCCTTGCCCCATTTAATGGTAGCCAGGACACCGAGCGTCGAGAGAAGCACTAGACTGGCAGAGATGGTCTCAAACCAACCGACACCAATGCCCTCAATGGCCGGGAGAACGATAGCTGTGCCCACACAGCCTGCCATATACCGAACAAAGTAGTTCGCCGCCGTCACCTCTGCTCCGCGTCCAGGCATTACGTCTAAGCAGTAAGTGTTCAGGGCAGGAAAGCAGAAGAGCTGCCCGACGCCTTGCAAAAAGAGCATGATGACTGGAACGGGAATCCCACCCACAGCTTTGTCAATGGCCCATCCATATACAAGAATGCAGCTTGGCACGAGGAAGGCCATGAACGGGATCGCGGACCGTAACCGATCCTCTGGAACACGTACGCCATCGCGCTTCTTGATCCATTCCTTGACGGTTTTGTCCGCCCATCTTCCTCCCATGAATGTCCCCAGCAGATAGCCACTCCCTGGGGCCAGATAGAAGAGGCCTGACAGCATCGGTGACTCCAGATGGAACCGCGGGTTCAACACATACGGAATCGGTGTGAGCAGGCTGTACATATTCCACACAAGCGCTGAGCTGGCGAGTGCGACCAGCACCTGGTTCCAGTATCTGAACAGCCGCATCACACGGATGGGACTCGTCATGTGAAGTATAGCCTTGGCCTTTTCTTTCCTGGAGCAGCCTTCCAAGTCGTCAATTTTCTTCTGGTGGATAGTCTCTGGTACAAGGAAGAAGACACCAAGGGACCCTGTACCAGCCAACGCCGTCTGCAGCCAGAAGATGGACCTCCATGATGTGTAAGTCACCAGGATGCCGCCTATGCAAGGGCCAAGGGCAGGACCGATCAGCGTGCCGGACATGAACCACCCGAGAGCAGTTGCTCGCTCCGTCGGCCGATATATGTCTCTCATATGCAGGTTAGCCTGGCTACCAGTACTACAACTATTGCGAAGTAGGTGGCTCACCCTATGCAGGAAGCTCCCAGTAAAATAAACGCCGTGCCTTCAAACGCCGAGAGAGCTCTGAAAATGAAGAAGGATGCCAGATTCGGAGCAAGCGCAGTTGCTATACTCAGCAGGAAGAACAAGACTGTGGTCAACAGTGTCATCTGTGCCGTTTAGCATGAGTACTGTCAGGATGAAGGCAACAAGGATCATCCGGACTTACCGGTCGTCTGCCGAACACCTGGCTCATCGGTCCCCATACCACGGGTGAGACACCCATCAGCGCCATGTATGCCGCATTGCTCACGTTGACGATGGAGCCTGTTGTGTGGTATGTCTTGGCAACCTCGGGCACGGCGGCCAGAATGCTCGTGCTTGACAAGGGCGCCAGAAAAGCGCAAAACGACAGGACGCTTACGATGACATGTTTGCGGCGCGAGGACACGCGGTCGTATACTTCTTCTCCAGCTTCAGTATAGGGGCCAGAAGACTGCGGTGGCTCCTGTGGTGCGGACGATTCCAGTACATCAGGTCCGGACACGTGAGACATTGATCGATAGAAGACGCCCGCCGGCTCGGCCACGGACATGTTGACTTTCTCATCCGGCATTGATGGTGACAGCCTGGACCTGTCATCGCTCTCTGGGGAGGATGGCGGTAATGTCTTCTCGGCCGAAGTCATGGTTGTGAATCGACGCTCATTCAATGCATAAGTTGAGGCCCCTATTGTTAAATATGGTTTGACTGACTGAAAGAAACGTTCTAGGGTGCAGAAGCCTCCCGAAGCATCAAAACAAGAAGCAGCGTGCCGAATGTCACAGCTTGCCATGAGAATACAAAGAATGTCAGTCGTCGATCTCGCGCCTACAAAATCATGAACAACATCTCCATTGCAAAAGAGTGAAGAACAATAGAACCCGCCTCAAGAGAACGAACGATGCATACGACCCATGATCGAAGACAAGGAATATTATAGGTGCCCACGAGGAGGAAATCCTGGCCGAGCTATATCACGGCAAACATGCCGTTACTACTCTGCTCCATGCACCGGTAAGCTCGCCGCAAAAGTAACCGAGCTAAGAAGCCGCATATAGCCTTCTCCAGGCACCGTTCCCGTCAACTTATCGGACGAATCAGTCCCGGAAGGCGTATCTGGTTGGCTGAGGCTTTGCAGCCATCGAACCTGCAGCCATCGGCCCGCCTTTAGGCTCTCGAGGGTTGCAACCGAAACACCCCCCCTTTCCCCAATTGTATGCTGAGAGCATTGAATTTGTTCGGTGGCTGCATGAGGTGGGTTTTCGCTGGAGGATTCTTCCCTTGGCCCTGATTTGAAGTTGTTATCTTTGCGCTAATGGCCGTTTTTATACCCGGTCATGGCTCGGCGTCTTTCCTCGGAGGCCGGTTGCTTCCAAGCATATGCATACAAATGCAGAGGCTGTCTCTTGTCCGTACGCCGGATAATGCTGCCGTGTCAGGAGAGGAAGCTGACACCCTTTCAGTCTTTGGTAAGGCGATGTTGGGGACTAATGCATGGTGATTTGAACTGCTGTCAACGAAACGGCCTCCCTGGGATACAGACAGACTAAGCAGATAAAATCGACGTTGGCGAAAGCCCAGTCGCCAACTCCCTTTTCATGCACCGCCATATGCTTCCCACAACCTACACCAGAATGCTCATTACCTCGTCTCCAGTCAAGTCGCACCGTCGACTGAGTTGTAAGAATGCTCTCATTAGACTCTCAGAGTGTCTAGCGTACATCTAGAATGCTATGTGACTTAATGTCTATGCAAAACTCCAAACTCCAGCGCATGCATCGTCTTGTACATCGGAAGTTCGTAGAACATTTCCTCCCATGCTGTAAGTATATAAAGTGCCGACAAAATGCAGCGCAATGCAATGTAGAAAACCAAGTAAGCATGCTGCACCCTTTTTTGATATAACAATGTAGAAACCTTTCCCCTTCCTGTGTCATGTCGGGGTGTTGGACGGTGTGCGAAATGCCAAGGTAGATATTCGGAATCAGCCCGTTCCATTATGCCAGCAGCTTCTGTACTCGCTCCTGGAGTACCCGATCAACAGGTTGCGAGCCCCTCTGAACAACAACGTTCTCCCTTCCGCCAATGGTGACCACCTTGAGCCACTCTGGTGCCACTTCGTTGGCAATCAGTCGGACGCAAATCATTCCCTCTTCCTTCGAAAGGGGAACACGCAGTGAGTCTTTGAGCTTGTCCGAGATGAGCCCCATGGTAAAGGCCTGTCGTGGCAGAGAGGCCGGGTTAGCCAGGCTGAGCATGGAAATCGTCGCGGCGACGTCGATGACGCGGTTCAGAGCCGCTCGGCGCTGAAGCTCTGGTCCTGAAAGCGGAAGAGGCTCGTTGGCTTTGGCGATTTGCTTGTATCGTAGACGGTCCAGCAGGCTCATTTTCGTGCCGTCGGGGTTCACCATGGCGGTAGCGGCCTGCTGTTTGGACTCCTTCTCTTGCTGCTTCGCCAGCATTCCTCCCTTGAGCGCTGACAGGGCATTGTGTCCCTTGGTAAGGATTGGGTTGGCTTTGATGCCAATGTCCATGATTCTAATTTCAGCGCGGGGCAGCTCGTCCAGAGTCAAGCTGGCCAGAGGCACGTCCACATCGTCGGCCATGTCACCATGGGCTCGGCCAGCGCAAAGGTCTCGAAGATTCTCCTCGAACTGTCTGCAGAGACGATCTTCGTTGATGGAAACTGCGCCATTGGTATGGCCGGGATGCAGCTCTATGCAGATCTTGCCACGGCCATAGTCGGACACGATGAAGGGCGAGACGACATCGGCAGCTCGTGTTGAAGTCTGGATGGCAATGCATCTCCGAATGTCGTCGACTGTAACCTGTCGCTTGCCCCAGGAGCGTGAGATGTTGGGTGTGATGGATGAGATGTCAATGGGTGCAATGGTTCCGCTATGTGCGATTTGAAGGGTGATGATCTTGAGAAAAGCCTTGTGGAGGCGGATCAGGTCGACCAGCTCAGGTGCGAATTCGGAATCGATGCCTGATGTCTTGCCTTGTTCCTTCTTCTGGCCAGTCAGACGGAACGCGTCGAGTTTTGTCTGCACAGTCTTGGTCCTGACGTCTTGCTTGGACTTTGCGATGATGGTTGACTCGCTCGGCTTGTGCGCAACAGCGGCGCGTGAAGACGTCGGCTTGGCGACCTTCTTGCCCTTGACCGGGGCCTTGGGTGCAGGCTTGACTGGCGCTGGCGCTGGCGCTGCTGCTTTGACCGCAAGCTTCACCTCCACCTTCAGGGCCGCCTCATCTGACGAGACTCTCCGACAGGCGCGCTTCGACGGTGTAGCTGCCACCAGTTCGTCATCGCTGCTTGGGGGGAACGAGACGGTTCTTCTCGTGACTCGAGCGTGGTTGCCCTCAGCTTCATCAACGGTGGCTTTCCTCTTCCTCGTCGATTCATTGCGGGAGACGCCGGCGTCCTTCTTGGCAGTGTCGGGGCACGCCCGACTCTTGGAGACGCGGGTGAAGTTGCTGATGGGCTGAGCTGTAGAGGGAGCTTCGACCTGGCGTCTCCTTGTGGTGCGAGGCATGTTGGGTGGCTTCCTTCCTCGATTCTTCCTTGCTTCTTTACTTTTGATATCCGGAAGTCTTTCACGTGTCCTTAGCTCCTGCCCCTGGAGCGCCTAACCTGCAGCTGCGACAATTCGAAGATCAAACGGCAGGAACGGTGAGAATACGCCGGCTTGAGAAAGAATCAACGCGCGGAATGAAGACCGGGAAAGAGGCACTGCTCGAAGATGAAACAAGGAGGAAGTCAAACGCCTGGGAAAGCACGTAGCGCACAGTCTTGATTTTTTGAGGAAGTTGCAATGTTGGGAAACTCAAAAGGAAAAATGAGGAGAGAGCAAAGCAGTGAGCGAGATTGCCTTGACAACGGAATTTGCCAAGCGCTAGGTGGAAAATCGATTCCTGGTTGACGCGACCCGCAGACGCGGTACGAAGTCGGCAGTACTTACACGACGCGGTTTTCTGGAGTATTTTGTGGCACGAGGAACGCACATGGAATTTTGGCGGCGCGTAAAGTGTGCCCCTCCCCCACATTATCAACTCCTTGTTTGTAGTAGTATTTCGAAGTTTGAAGTGTAAGGTATTCATTGTCAAAGCCTTAGCATTGAAGTATTTGTAATCATTTGATACATCCAAGGCATGAGATTTCGAGCCCCATCAAGTTTGATTTACACACACGAAATGTGACATATGCTTCATGGTCTATGCTGTGTAGGTATGCGGTTTTTCGTATTAGTACTTCTGAATTGCTCGCTCATGCTTCTCCAACTGGACGTGCAAAACCACAACATCACCAGTACCTTGCTCAGCTACAAGGGAATTCCGTTATATGAATATTTTGTCACTGATTATGCTGGCGGTACTATGCGCAGCTCGTTTCACAATCGCTCTAGTGCCGAGTAGTGATTATTGTCCCGACGGCTGTTGATGTATGTAAGTTGGCTGAATCCGCCTACATCCTTGAGAGATGAATCGTAGGAATCAGGAACGAACAATGTGCGGTTGTGTGATGCTGGCAGCACCGAGAGCTAGAAGATGATATTGAATCACAGAAGACAAGTCTCAGCTATTTCCCTTCATTTAGATTAGTGGGCAGAGCCTCGACAAGAGAAACAGCAAAGCTTCAGATGGCCAAGCACGCACAAGCACCTATATCCTGCAGTACGATTGCTAACGCCTCCCGTAGTTGTAAATACTTCTGAGCGATGGATGATTATGCATGGAGTTGAGATGACCCCCGGGGGCTCCCACCGAGGGCTTTCGCTGTTCTGCCAGCACTGAACGTTGTTGAGGATGAGAGGAGAGAGGGCTGGCCAGGTCTGTGGGACGAGGGTGGTGATGGACACAGGCCAAGAAAGCTGCACTTTTGACCAATTTGAGAGTGATGTGACCACCTGTGGTGGTTCAGTAGGTGCAGATATGGCGATCTTGTCTGTGGTGGAATCCGAAATGACCTCACAAAGCTTAATCTGTCCCCAATTTCCCCCTTTCCCCTGCAAGATATATGCAAGTCTTCCAGTTGAATCTTAGATCTAGCATCATGATTTACTTTTTGTTCGAGCATTTGATTCAGTTGAAATATTGCCCAAAATTGTGCGGATATTTAATAACCTACCCATTAGCATATTCGTGATATACGAAAATGGTGAGCCGGATGTACCTGTATATTGAACGATATATATCGTACTCTCGATATCCTCCAATAACCTAGACGTTCAATGAACACGTTCATCACGCACCAAATAGATGAAAAAAAAAAAGAAAAAAAAAAAAAAAACAACCATGCTGGACCAGTGGAAGTAAGGTATTGTCAAAATGAAGGTACTAGGTATGCCTCATAGGCCTAGTAGGTATATTAATGAGCCCGCCAACAAGCATGAAACCGGCCAACTCATGTTGTGGGAGCTATACCGTGGAAGCAATGATTGGTTGCCTTACTTTATGTGTAGTTGTAAATGCTGTGCGTCATAGATACGATCCTAGTGATAATTCATGAAAAGCACTATTACGTGTAAGCCACGATGACACCTTGGAAAGGTAGGTAGCACCTTGTAAAGGTACCTACACCATGCACCACACTCACGATAACATCGCCGGTCACGATAATCCGACTACTGAGTTCTTGACGACTGAAGAGCCCAGACCAAACACTACGACAATCATGCCGGGCCATGGGCTCAGAATGAACAAATGTGCCTCCAATCGAAGCAGAATCGATTCAGAATCATTCTTCTTCGGGCATTAGCCCAGTAACAATGCCATCCAATACCGCAGGAGCTTGCCAACAGAGCCTCATCGTAATCACAATTTGGCCCTAGAATCCATCCTTCATGCATACCCGGAGTATTGTACCACCTTCATCAGACCGGCTGCAGATGACAAATCAGCATC
This sequence comes from Trichoderma parareesei, assembly GCA_001050175.1. NCBI lineage: Eukaryota > Fungi > Ascomycota > Sordariomycetes > Hypocreales > Hypocreaceae > Trichoderma > Trichoderma parareesei. The sequence goes on along the minus strand of LFMI01000318.1, from coordinate 6,126 downwards.
CGTCTCCCATCTCCAGAGGATTCCATCGTGGCGTGCA
>LFMI01000317.1:48649-68608 GCA_001050175.1 Trichoderma parareesei | reverse complement strand
TGGGGGGGGGGGGGGGGGGGGGGGGGGGGGGGGTGAGAGCGTGAGCATGTAGATTGATTATGGAGTTAGTGAAAAGGGGGGTGGGGGAGATGGCTTCATACCTGCTGTGTACTTGTCGCCAAAGGCACTCTTCTTGGCCGACAGCTGGTTGTCAAACTGGTTCAGGTAGTGGTCGTACAGCCGCGTGCTCATCGGCTGCTCCTTGAGGAAGGCTATCAGCTCGCTGCGGCAGGCCGTGGTGTCTGTGATGGCCTTGAAGTCGCCCACGTCCTCCTTGGGCAGCAGAGACTCGTCCAGCTGTCTCTGGTAGGCGGCGAGGTATTTCTCTGAAAATAAAATCTGTTAGCCTCGAAGTGTCATTCAACGGGGGAACTGGAGTGTGAGAATGCTTAGATATACCCAGCTCTTGTTCGACCAGCTTGGCCATCTCCTGCTCCCGGACCGCCACCTTTGCGGCGACGAGGTTCTTGGCGTTGTTGGCCTTTTCGGTGTAGTTGGCCTTGATGGCCGCGGCATTGTCCCACAGATACTCGGTGTCGATGGTGTTGTAGTAGTTGGACAGATGGGAGCTCAGCTCCTCATCCGCCCTCGTCTCCCAGATGGACTCGTCCCCGACGAGGCTCTCCTGGTAGAGCTTCTCCAGCGCGGCGGCAATCTGCTCCGCGCTCGTCGTGTCCAGCTCCACGAGCCACGAGGCCCAGGCAATGTTGAGGTTTTGCCTCGCCATGGCCGCGGCCGTGAAGAAGGCGCGGTCGTACGTGACGGAGTAGTTTCGCACAAGAGCCTGCTCGTCGTACGAGGCAATCTTCTTCTTGTACTTCTCCAGCAGGTCGCCGTGCAGCTGGTCCAAGAGCTTGTCCGCGGTGTCGACCGAGATGGTCTTGAAGTTGGACACGGCGTCTGTCAGCGTGTCCTGTATTGAGCCGACGAGCTCTGTGAGCTCCTTCTCGGCAAAGGCTTCGATCTTTTGCAGGTTGGCGGCGAGGACTTCGTTCCTCTGGCCTTCTGACTCTTTGGTCAGGCTTGCACAGGTGTCCCTGATGGTTTGCTGAGTGAGATATCTCAGTGAGCCACGGACGTCGGTCATGCATTTCTGCGTGATGCGATCAAGTTTCTACAGCTGGTCAGATGTGGCTACGTTGATCGAGTCCAGAGAGGCGCTTACCTTGTTGCACTCCTTGGTGCTTATCAGCGACGTGTCCTGGGCCAGCCTGTTGCACGCTTCTCTAAAGTCGTGGTGGAACTTGATGTGAGATCGGTTGATGGCCTCGTTCTCGGCAGCCCGCCAGATGTCGGGGACGTGCAGCTGGCCGTTCTGCTCAAGCCGGTTGATCGACTTGACGATGCTCGACACGAAGTCGGCAGTCGAGGCACCCGTCAAGGGCGCGCCGGCAACGAGTCGCGGCGTTCGAAGCATCTGGGAGAGCTGCGCTCGCAGGTTCTTGAAGTCCTTGACGTAGCTGTCGTTGAAGTCGTCGAGGACAAGAAACTCCTTGGTCTTGTCGTTGATCTTGGCCTGGACGCCTTCTTTGAGAGAGTTGCCGCGGAGGACGTGAACCTGTAGTGTTTGTGAGCCTCTTGCACAATTTTCCTTCATGTCTCTACGGGGGGCGGCTTACTGTGACATCTTCAAACTCGGCGGCCAGCTTCTCGCGGATCTTGTTTCTCCTCTTGATGGCCTCGGTCCTGCCAATCTCCTTCCTGAGGATATTCTTCCGGACATCGTCCACTAATGGGGGGATTAGTTAGTTGGCAGGAAAAACAGCTGCACCTCAGATGAAAAAAGACTTACCAGAGCCTCCAAGATCATATCTGATGAAGTGTTAGAAAATTTTTTCTCGTTCGACGCTGGAATGACGGCCAACTCACTTGTTGATGATAATCACCAACTGGCCAAACTTGGGCCCAGTCGTCTTCTTGTCGCCGCCAAAGTTCAGCTTATCGGCAGCGAGCGTCATCATGGCCAAGCTGGTCAGAATGGTGTCCTTGGCGACGTCTGTGGTGTTGAAAACAATGACGCGAGAGCACAGAACCGCGGGAGTAAAGAGCATGATGCTGTCATGTCTGGATTAGCAGGCTTCATCACCACAAGCGAGACAATAAAGGGCCGGCGCTACGAACTCATATAAGTCACCCTGGTCACCATGGCCTTCAGTGTCCAGGAAGGCCACCTTCTGGTTGGTGTTCATGGGCACCTCGACGCCGTCATCGAGTCTGGAGAACTCCTTGACGCCCATGATCTTGTTGCCCAGGTTAGTGCCTGTCCATAATGTCAGTACATGTAAGCCAGCAGCAAGACGTGGTGATGGCTTCAGTACCTCTTGTCCATGACTCGGCACCGGGGCTGGTGGAAAACAGCGGCTCATCGGTGCATCCCGCGAGGAGGTTCATGAGGGTTGATTTGCCGCTCCGCGTAGGACCCATGATGCTGATGAGGTTGAGGGCGTCATTGATCTGCCGCAGATGGTCGTTGACGTCGTCATGGCATTGGAGAACATAGTTTGTGACCTCGTCGGGGTCAACATCAGTAGCATCGTCGAGGTTGACCCTCTCGCTGGCCGTCTTGACGCTGACGGCCTTGAAGCTGGTGGTCCTGGACCGGAGGCTGGGGGCGGCTTCGCTGGCGGGAGTCTCGCCGGCGGTCTCACCGTTGACGGTCTCACCATTGGCGGTCTCACCATTGGGAGTCACGCCGTTGGGAGTCTCGCCGTTGGGAGTCTCGCCGTTTACAATCTCGCTGTCGCCGTTGACGCCGTTGGTGGCGGCCTCATCGTCGGCCTCGGCATCTTCGCCGGCCGGCTCCGCATTGGAGACGTCCTCGCTGGGGGTCAGTTCACTCGGTGTGTCGTCGTCCTCCTTCTTGATGCCATTGTCAATCTCGAGCCATCGCAGCTGGTCGCTGGTCCCGCCTGCAACCAACTGGAAGCTCTCTTCCTCTTGCAAACTACACGGCAATAACGAATGGCTCTGCGGTTAGTTGCTGTTTCCGCGGCCGCGTCTGTTGGTTCAATGGATGAGGGAGGGGAGGGGGGAGGCCATACTTTGAAGGGTCATTGAGCTCCAGGCTGTTCATGCGATCGGTAGAGGTGCTAAAGCGCCCATCGCTCTTGGAGAGTCTGTTCTTCTGCTCTACAGATGGTGCGGGCGATGAGTATCAGAATGGGCTGCTAAGATTTACGCGATGACGCGGCGAGTGAGGATGAGAGAGAGGTTGATGGCATACTGGTTGATTTGGACCACGACGGCATGCGCTGAGACAGCGACCTCATTCTCATAACCATGTTGAACGGCTTGGTCGTGAGCTGTGTCGCTCAGCTCAGCTTGTGCGTCTGCGTCTTTCTACTCCCAGGCGTTCTCTTTCTTGTGCTTCAGCTTCAGCTTCAACAATTGGGATGATGAGCTCTCGAAGCCGTGACTGGCATTGTATAAAATCAACTTCACGCCATAATAAAGCGGTAAAGGGAGTGGAAGAAAAGGCTGGCAGGCAACCCCCCCGGGAAGAACTGAAACGGCTTAGCCCGGGGCCCAGGATATGGATATGGATATTACTGGATATGAGTGGCATGGTATGGATGCAGCTATGGATATGGATATGCCGACTTGTGCTGTCGTCCGAGTCCACGTCAATGCAGGCCTTGGTGTGAGGCCGCGGCATGTGATAGGTCGCGGGCAGGGGCCCTCTGCTTGGGTTGGGCTGCCATAACAAGTCGTCCTGCAGTGCCTGACTCTTGGTAATTATCGAGGCTTGCACAAGCAAGAGGCCTGATTGTGTGAAGCAGAGTTGTGGGTGAGCGTGTTTGCGTGCGTGCGTCCATCCCTCCCTCTTCCCTCCCCCCCCTGCTCTGGCTGTGAAAGGGGTCCATCCATCTATCCCGTTACACGTATTATTTGGGAGATCAGGCGGTCACACACGTGGAGACTCGGTTCACTGACTCGCCGCTGGAGCTGGTGTTTAGGGACTAGGTGCGTAGAACACGTCAACCCATGAAGGCCAACCTATGCCTGAAGCGTGATAACGTCGCTCTGCTCACCATGCACAACGATAAGGCGGGGAGCCGGCCATTGGCCTGTAGGGCTTCCGAGACGGTGGCGACGGGGGGAGAGGGAACAAGGAATCGATTCATCGCAAGGACGGGCAGCAGTCGTGCAGCGAACGTTAGGGGTCATCATGCACATGCAACCCTTTTAAACCATCAGGATGTTTGCAGGCGCCGCGGATGCCGCCCGGAAACCCTTTTTAGCTTCTTGTTTCCTGCTGCTTTTTTCTTCGCCTTCGCCATCATGAGTGGCCGGAGCGTCGTTTGGCATTTGTAACGAGTAATTCCTCGAGTCACCTTGGTTGGTGGTGGCCAACGGCGCGGCCTGCGAAGAAACTGGGCTCACCTCCTCTTCCCCTCCCCTCATTCGTGCCCCCCGTTTGACGACGTGCATGACAAGGGCTCAGACTTTTTTGCCTCCTTGGCTTTGCCTCTCTCCTGCTAGTATACAGTATCAATAAGCCCTCGCATCGACGATTCCGCAGGTCTGAGCAACGTGAATCAGCAGAAACGCGCGTTCGTATAATAAGCAAACGCCTGAGATTGTTCCGTGCAAGGGGGGAGGGGGGGACTAAGACCCGAGCTCCCGCGCGTTAAAACATAGAAGCGGCCGCCGTCTGTTCACCGAATCTTTTGGAGTCGTCTTTGCACAACTTGTACTAAAACGCAGATGCGAAGATGCTAGCGGAACCACCCGCTTCTGTTACGGCGGATGTGGAGGAGACAATTGGCGTCGTCGAGCTGACGGGGGGGGGGAGTTTGAATCTGCATTGTTCCCACTTTTGCATCTTGTTCTTTTGTTTCTTGCACTTTTACGGCACACCGAGATGACGGCGATCACTGTCGGATGCTAGTATTCTGTATCACCTGGAGGGCCATCCTCGAGGGCGTCTCGACGCATTGATGCTCAATGAGCGCCCATCGTTGCAGGAGGTTCACCCGTGGCTAGCCGTCAGTTACACATCGACATCGACATGGACCTCAAAGGACAACTTGTGCCATCTTCCATCGCTTACAGTACAGAGCTCGGCAATACATAACGCAACGCAAAGGCGCCCCCCAAGCTCATGATAACTCGCCGGGTCCTAAGCGATGCTCGTCCATACCTGTACTCCGTCCCCCCGTACGACCCAGGCCATATCTCAAACGCAAATCCAACCTCTCAAACCCGCATCAGCCGGGGTCCTCAAGCCTCGGCGCCTGCGCTTAGGCCGCGATCGCAACATTAGCCTCCTTCAACGCCGTGCTCCTCCAGCCAACCAAACCGACAAGCAGACAAACGCCTCCCACGCTCTCCACAGGCAGATGCATCCCAAGCCTATCCACCTGCGGTCACCTGTCCGGTCCACCGATCAATACGTGCATATACTCCATAGGACTTGGACTCTTGGGGCCATGGGCATGGGATCGTAGGCGGCTGCATGTATCCCGGTCTTGCTTGATATGGGTCACGTAGGATGGGGGGTTGATGACGACGGTGACGTCCTCTGCTTCGACGCGATTTGCTCGAGACGAGGTCGTTTGCCATGGTCGAACAGCAGCCGATGAGTCTTGTCCAAGCCGCGGATGCGTTGGTCGTTCTGGCGTCGGCTGTCGTACGAGTATGACAACTGTCCCGCTGCTGTCCGTGTCACTCTCGTTGCTCATGGCGTAACCTTCGTCCTCAGCCTCAGGTGCGTGCTCGACTTCAGCCTCGCCACTCTTGCAAGCCATCATCACATCTCTATCCCCAAGCATTTATCAGGACTAATCAGCGAATCTGGGCTTCTATGGGTGGGTAATCCGGTGGTCCTAAAGGCGAGCCTTTGTCCAGTGATATTGCGATGTCGGTTGGCTGCAACCGCTCAACAGGATGCATGCCTCTGACATTTCACTGGCTCGCTGGACCTTCTCGGGGTTGCAGAACGAGCATATCATCGAAGCTGCCCGTTTCCGAATCGCTTCGAACACTCACACTTTGCCGTACATGGGCGCAGTCTACCCCAGATTCTGCACCATATGCATCATGCCCGCTGCATGTGCTCCATCACGCCGTCAGCAGTTCAGCCGTCATGGCCAGAAATCGTGACTCGTGAGAGCATTGGCTGTTAATCATTGGCCAATGTGAGCCCGCTGTCACTCGCGATAGGGAAATATGGTGTTGAAGGCGGGACTCCAACTGCGATATCCATACAGCGGCCCCGAATCAGGCATCATTGCATGTCGTTCTCCATTTCAACGAGGGACTTTTGATCGTGATTGGAAGCTCGACTCCGCAGCACTGCGAGTCAAAATCCTCCAGTATCATTTGACTTCCTCTTCTGTCGTTGTTGCGATGTACGAGTATAACTCGCCGAGACCGGCTCGAATTTGGCGGTCTCTAACACCGCCTTGGGAAGAAACTCATTGATTTCGTCAAATCACGGTGAAATTACTCATTCAAGCTGCTGAGTATCGGATTCTTTCGGATGATGTCAGGCCTCTTACCACGAAGAGCTCGTCGCTTGCACGATCCCCGGCAATATGTCGTTTCCTGGTCTCAGGCCGCCGGTTGGCTGTCATATATACTGAGATTTGAGCCCCCGCAGTTGCACCTTGGCTCGCAGCCAGTAGAAAAAGACAGTTCAAATTTCAGATAGGGTACCCTAGTCTAGTAAGCAAATATTGCCCGAAGAGAATGCTAGTAGTATGTAGTACTATGCCGTCCGTACTCTTGACTGCCGAGCTGTTGGTCGCCGGGTTGAAGACGCTCAGGTGAAAGTGCCAGTCTGGACCAGCCTCATCCGGCGTACAAGTTCCATGAATCGCTCGGCTAAATTTAAAGACCATTCTGGATGTAAGCATACATAAGGACTCTCCATGAGTTGCATCGACGTCCGGTTATGTTGAAGAACTGCCATCATTGTGGGGAGGCGACCGAGTCAGCGTCAGTGCCGTCAATCGCTGTCTACATCTGCTTCCACAGCAGACAGCCATAGCTATATACCATAGGATCAAGAAAGGAAGGCTGATATCGAAACCAGTGTGCTTGGTTCTGAAGCAAAAAGTATACCATCCGGTCATCTTGCGTGTAGGTGGGCCCATCAGAAGCATCTGCATCTCTTTGTTTGCACGTCTTGCGATTCGTTAGGGACGGTATGACGAAAGGCGACTTACAACAACGGCTCATCGAGTTGCCAGCATGTGCTTATACTAATCAGGATGAACCTATGCGTTCATGCCTCGTTTCCGTATAATGATTTAGCTTTGCTGACATCAAATCCGAGATGCAGCGCTTGTTATATACGCGCAACTATCAGAGACGGGGAGTCGGGCCGAAGCAGCCGAGCACTCCCCTATATTTCGTTTCGAGAACCTTGCACTAACGGAGCCATTCATCTGCTCGTCAGCCAGCTCGTAGCATATCAATCTTGCTTGTTTCGGATCTGATGAAAAGTGACGCATATGAGCGATGGAGCAATCCACTCTTGGAAGCACTGGAGAAGATGCGTCGAAGGATTGCACCCGACCACAACTGTGTCCATCTGCCCCATTCGTTCTTCTGCCTCGCCATTGGATGCTCTTTGCCATACGTCGGTCATCATCAAGCAGTCAATATGCCGTGATACCTCTCAATGCTCCTTCTGAAGTGACGTACGTTTTGTCTGTATTTGGATGCCTCCCTATTGGACGGAGAATCGGGGCGCTTTGGGCTTATAAGTGCCCCCAGAAAGAACGCAAGGCAGGCGATTTGTGTCGCAGTCGGGAGGGACTCGACCGTTTCGTTATAAATGGACCTAACTTTCGGTTTGCCTCCAATACCTACCGCTCCCATCTTGTCCAGCAACTCCTCCAACGTAGTCATCATTACCTCTCCTTGTACAACATTGGCTCAGCTACAATCCCTATGGAACTGCTATACTGGTAAGCCTAACATCAACACCGATCTTGATTCGTTGTGTCCTTCTCTCGTTATCAACAGGGCATCTGGCTTCCTCGGCACCGGATTCAAGTCACATCAGTGATCGTGCTCGCAGCTCCTGGTCTTATGGACGAGGTGAATGTTACCTCGTCTCGACTGGATGGCTAAATGAGTTTGGTATGCTGGGTGGTAGGTTTGAAAAAGGCACAGGGTCGACCCGAGGTAAGCTAAGGCGGCTCTTCCCGGCGTGGAGGTTTACGTCACATTCAAATGATCTAGATATTCGACCGTTCCCGACAGTTCTTGAAGAGGGAGAAGTGCCCGGTAAGTGAACGCCGTTCTTATATCAACCTACTACTATGCGCGAGAACAAAGTCGTGGTGCTTGCACAGAGAGCTCAGGCACTTACACTGAATGTTGCATCGAAGTGCTTGTAGCGCTGAGACTCTCAACATGAGAGTGAGAATTTCACATTGTCTTTGAAGAGACGCTTCTCTGGGATTGCGAACAGATATTTCCTGGTACTGGAGGCATGTTGGAATGATAAGAAAAAGAAATAGGTATACAAGGACTCGAGCTCGTGTGCAGATGTATTTCGAAGGCTGATTGCCAAGTCTACCTAGGTAGGTACGGATAGATGACAAGTTTGGCTGAATATAGTGCAATCTCAAAAGACGCATGCTGACTTGAAAGCAAATGATAGATGACAGTATCTTTGAATTCATTCAATTATTGATTCCAGTAAAAGAAAATATTCTATGTCATCTTCAGTGCAGGCTGACTGACAACATTAAACGTGTAACCGAAGGATTTCAGCCAAATCTTCGTATTGACAGTGAGGACCCTGATGGCCGCGCACCTTGATGGCCAGTCTGATATCTCAGCCCCCCCTTTTGCTTGAGACCCTCACTAAACTGCTCGCCCAATCCATGAGGCTTTTCCACGATGATGCTTGTTTACACCGCCATGGGACCAACCTTCATGCCCTCGCCATCAAGGTTCACCACAATCATCAACAGTCTGATTGGTACGATCCCCTGAAGTTGCAATCTCCAGGCCGCGGCTGAGCGCCATAACCAAAGAGCGGAGATGCTTGGCTGTTGATGGCGGGACAAGGCGGCAAATCACGCAAGCTCAAGAGCGAGACTGCGAATATATAATGCTGGTGGAATTCCCGTTCTCGCTGCTGAAAAGATTTTCCTGCATCATTCCTCGTCCTCACCACAGACCACACACCATCAGCTCCCCTGAGAGAGCTGTCACTTTTCTTGTGAACTGCTCGGACTGATGAGCCCGTGAGAGCCAAAGGAAAACCACTTTCCACCAAGTGTCTCATGCCCAGCATGCCGAGGAGAAGTTGATCGTCAAAATGGTTGGGCCTGGCTGCTGATTCTCAAGCCCGGTTCAATGTGAGCTGGCATCATGGATGGCATTAGCAGCGAGGCATCACCATCTGGGCATCACCGGTCTTGCCATCATACTTACCCAAAGGACACTCACAAGCCGTCTCCGTGGTCGTTCCATTGCACAACTACCACGATCGAGTGCTGGCACTCCTGTTGTGCCATCTCATCGGCTTGATACACGACATCCCGTGCTCCCACTCAGGAGCTTCTTCATTCGTGAGCTCACCAAACTTGCCCGAGGACTGATCGACTCATGCTCCGTCACATGCTGAAGGAGCTTTGGTCCGCCATCTTGTCCCGGTTCTTTGCCTCTTCAACACCCGATATCCGGGTTTTGTCGGGTAAAGCTGGTGTGCAAGCTCCCACGCCTCATGCCTTTGGGCAGTCTCAGGTGATAGTCCAGGTTCTGGATCCTCTCATATTTCTCTTCGCCTCTGCTCTCTTCTCCCTGTGCCCTTCTCCCTGTGCCCCCATTGCTGCCTTCTTGTCGCCCCCTGTTAGGCTCTCGCCAACAGCGTGGGGGAGGCAGCCGTCGGCACGGCCTCCCACGTCCATGATTTTTTCTTTCCCGCCCTGGCCGCGAGGGATTTCTGGTCGCCGTCTGCCAGAAGCACAGGGATGGCTCCAATCTTTGCCACATGACGATACCTCTTGTGCCTTTCACTGCCGGAGAGGACGAGGGCAAGTCTGTGGTTCCAGCGGCTGAATCAAACGCGCGTCTACTCCGAGCCTTCACTACACATGATACTTTTTCACACATGCCCTTTACTGAGAGGGAGATCCTGTATAATCCCTCCAAGTCCATGATCAGTCACTTCCTCATACCAAGCAGGTGACATGGTAACACAGTGTTATCTTCCCGCTGTCCCGGGCAAAAGAGGGGGACGGCTCGTGATGGCACCGTGACTGCCATGAGGCCAGTGCTTTTCCTCAGCCGCATATTCCCTCACTAATACCTTCATCGAGTGACCATGTCTCCACATTGGGCTTGAGGCAGCTGAATCCTAGTACCGTTTCAAAGGCCTGCGTTTGGCCCCCATCCTGACGGACTCTTCACCAAGTATTCCTCTGTGTCCCTTCCCTCGTCTCTTGCACACAATAGTCCCAGAGTAAGAAGCTTTCTCAACTTTGGAACAGATTGTCTTATATCTTTATGGTTCACATACTTCTTTACATTCATACATCTTCAGAAGTCATTCGATGTCTTACGCCCTGGACAACCCTCTGCCAAGCCTGACATTGATATTCATTGTTGTTCCACCACCACCACCCTCCATAATCCACACCACCCACCAATGACATGGTTGATATATCATGCAGTGGGCGTAGGTTGCCCCTGCAGTCATTACTTCGTATGACATGTGCTCATCTTCCGGTTCGATAGCCCAGGATTTCAATCTCGGGTGACCACCTTCTTCCGCAGCAGCCAATGAACAGGGCCCATGACCATCATGAATTATCAACAAGCTGGCAAGAGAGGGGTATTGACGAATGCAAATCGAGAGTTCTGTGCCGACTATTGGCTACTTTGTAGGGATCTCTTACATCCTGCAGATGCAAGGAGGGCACCCATGTGAGTTCTCGTGGATGGTACTAGGCAGTGCAAAATCATCTCGTACGAGAATTCTGTTGTGGATATCGAGGTTGAGAGTCGAAGAAATATTTCTCATGGGCTTGTCTTTCAACTATAAAAGGATCGAATGATTCCTCCAATTTGGGACTTCTTGTCTCACCATCACTCACATCAGCCACATTCAACCAACGAACAACAAGAGACAATCACCGACTTTCAGTCTTCAACCCTTTACAACTTCAAAATGGATCCCTGGTACGTTTTACGAGAGACACGCTACCAACAGTTGTCCGGGACCTTCAACCTGCTTCCTTCTCGACCTCCTTCATATTCAGAATTGGGGATTCCCACCTCCATGCCCTCCATACTCTCAAGCCAGGACGTTCGTTGCGAGATATCTCACTAACATCACTTTCCTTCGACAGCGGCTGCTCTACCTGCAAGTGCCCTGCCGGCAACTGCGACAAGTGCGAGTGCAAGACCTGCGGACCCGAGCACGGCGTAAGTCTCTGCCTCATTCCCCTGAGCTGTACGGCCGTGGAAAGTTTGGCAATGTAGACTAACATGCGCGGAACTAGAACAAGCAGTAATGAATCAACTTCACTTTATTCGATCCTTGATATGATGCTATACTGGAACGACAATCTGGGTGGACTTGGCTATGCTTGGAAGAGGACACTCGAAAGGGCGTATCTGGGTAAAGATGGACAACCAATAAACACCTAGTAGGATGTAGCAGAACAGGAATTGAGAACTTGCCTATCACCTGCGTGCCAACTTCTTAGTGACACTTGTATTGGGCATCTACGGAAACAATTATGGACTCACGGTCCGTGTTGTCAGTTGGTGCATGTCAGTTTGTATGCAAGAGTGTCAAACAGCTCCGCTGTCTGTGTGTCATGCAGCGGCCTGAGCGTGGTGGGACCTGTGCTGCAGAGAAGAGAGGAGGGTCTGTCACGACACACAGCAAGTGGACATGGGTCATGCTGCTAGTGATGTGGCAAGGAGCATATCGAAACCGGGACAAGGACTGAACTTGTTATGAAGAGATCGTGGAACCATTCGACATGATGCAAAAAGAGAAGAGGAAGGGGTGTAAAGAACAAAAAGAGATGCCCACTATCAGAGTCGAACTGATCACCTTGTCATGTCAAGTTTTTACTAGTGACACGCTATACCGCTTAGCCAAGCGGGCATTGAGAAATTGTAACTTATTTAGGCCTATAAAGCCTACGCTTACGCCTGGGTCATTCAAGCCGAGATCAAAATCTGAAGCACTTCAGAAACTTGGACTCTCGCTTCTAGTTTGCAGTAGGTTACAGACAGCTTGATATGTTCAACGGAGATGTAGCATAGCATGATAGTGACGAGAGTGGCATGGGTGGCTTGCAGCTGCTAAATAAAGTCATCGGTATTGATTTCCAGTCATTGTAAGTGACGGAAAACTGCTGCCACGATAACTTGTGAGGCCGTGAGCATTACCACCCCCCATTTGGGAGAGCGAAATGATTGCTTTAAAGCAACGAACGAAAGAGTCAAGATATCGTGCGAATCTCACGATAAGACTGCTCTACCGGCCGTCTTGAGTTGCCACCAGTGGCGCAGTGTTCACTAATACTACACGAAGTATACCTACCTCTTATACTCGTTCGTAGGCACAACGCTCATTCAAGGATCATGTTCTGCAGTGCATAAAAATAACACTCTCGGGCGGTTACGCTGATTGATGATGACCAACGCGTCGCTTCTTCTGAAGCTATCATGGACGTATCCGGTTCAATAATGATTACTAGCTGAATATGCATGAACAATGGTCAAGTCAGGAAGCTCTACATGCAGAATCGGGTCTTTTACACTGGTTATAATCATAACGGCGGCGGGCATGTGACGGGATGTCTCATCGATCTTGAGATGCCTTTTTGGCATACGGCTCACACTCGAGTGGACAAACGACTTACAAACACTCTTACACTAACACCTTTTCCAGATTCCGAATTTATGCCCGAGAGAAAAAGCAAGTAGATTTAATGTTCTGTAACAGACTACGGACTGAGGGGCTATATAGCCTTACATGCTTCTTCCGACGGCTCTCTTGTTGACAGCATCTGCCCTCTTCTTTACCACGACGAGATAGGTATTTACAACGACCGGGATAATAATACATACCTAGGGCGCCGGTGCTGGAGCTGCGGGGACTCACAGTATTTCCTCCAACCACTGCCGGCGGCTCCTCCATTTCGAATGCGACATCACCGGTTAGCTCAGCAGCATCATGGAATTCTTCCTCGTATAGCGACAGCCATTGCTTGCCGAAAGGTACATGCATGAGTCTCTTGTTACTGCAGAGCCGAATTTGCCGATAGATACAACCTAGGGCTCGCAAGGAACGCAGAGCGAGAGAGATTTTACTATGGAGAGTGCCCTTTGTAAGGATCGGAAATAAGCCCGACGGGCAAATTCCTAGGCGATCTGGACGATCTACGCTCCAGTATCCCGAGAAGTCATGATTGGACGAGGCTCTCATGGAATGCCAGTTGCAGACAAGTCTGGCCGGCTGTGGCAGCACATAGCGGCTGCCTCTCCCGCATTGTGGCTCCGGGGAAATGATATCTGGAGTAGAGTATGTAGAAAGACGGGATAGATATCGAAGCCTTGGCCTGTCGCATTTCGAACCATGCCAGGGATTCCCCGCGTTGAGAGGTCCATCCTTGGAGTCGATGCCGACAACTTTGTGGGGTTTAGTCCGGGGAGAGAAGTTCGGATGCAAGATTCACAGTCATGGGTTCTCTCTGAGTGTCTAGTCCATGGATATCGTGAGCTTTTTTGTCATAACCGACGGGCTTATAGCTTCATCGTCTGAGGTATAAAGAGAGATGAAGATGTAACAGCATCATGAGCTTGCTGCCTTGGCCAGCATCTGCTCGGATTCTTTGCAACAGCTCAGCTTGTTCCTCGGTAAGGAGCAAGCTCTTCACAATGAGCCTCTCTCGAGCTTTGGCTACGGCACTCGCTTATGGATCGATTGTTCATGCAACATCCTCTTACGACGTCTTTGACTATGTAGATCCTCTCATAGGAACTGCCAACGGAGGTAGCCATCCCCTTATCACTTGAAGGTGAAAGGCAAGGAGGACGTTGAGCTAACGACATACTCAGGACATGTCTTTGCTGGAGCGACTCTTCCATTCGGTCTCGCCAAGGCGGTGGCTGACTCTGTGAATGACAATGCGGGTGGTTATGCTTCGGATGGCGGTCCCAGTATGTTGACTCTGCCCGAAATCTAAGCAGTAACAAGACTGACTATGACTTACAAGTCACGGGCTTTTCTCACATGCATGACAGCGGAACTGGTGGTGTAAGTCATGTCAGATCAGCTTGTGGGAGATGCTCTGCTGACGTATCGTAGGGTGCCTCTCTTGGAAACTTCCCCCTATTCCCTCAGAGCGGATGTACAGCAGGGCTCCTCGACAACTGCTACTTCACCAAGGCAGACCGCCAGTCTATGCCAATCAACAGCTCGATTGAGGCGCATCCGGGCTACTTTTCCGTGACTCTCAATACCTCCATCAAGGCGGAGATGACGGTGTCGAACAAGACGGCTTTGTATCGCTTCACCTTTCCCGATGAGCCTGTGCCCATGAAAGGAGGCGACTCAACTGGAGACAACGCGATCCCGTATGAGCCCGTCATCTTGGCCGATTTGACAGATCTCTCCGATTCTAGGAGCAAGGGAAGCGTGTCTGTCGATCCGCACAGCGGGCGAATCACCGGTTCCGGAACGTTCAACCCCTCGTTTGGAGTCGGCACTTATACGCTGTACTTTTGCACAGACTTTCAGGGCGCGAGCATCAAGAACACGGGCGTCTTCCAGAACAACAGGGCCGGCACCAACTTTAAGCAGCTCAAGACTGAGACCGCGACTGTGACGGGGCCGCCTGTCCCTGGAGGGGCCTTTGTCCAGTTCAACAAGCCTAGCAATAACCAGATCCTGGCGAGAGTGGGCTTGTCGTTTATCAGCACCAACCAGGCTTGCAGAAATGCCCAGTCCGAGATTCCAAGGTTTGACTTCCAGGGAACCCTGGAGACTGCTGAAGATGCTTGGCGGCAGAAGTTGGGTGTGGTCAAGGTCGATAACTCGGGTGTCGACAAGGACATTCTGACGACGTTCTACTCGGGCATGTATCGTTCAATGATTTCGCCGCAGGATTACACGGGGGAGAATCCATTGTGGAAGAGCAGCGAGCCTTGTGAGTTTTGCTCTCATCTCTCCATCGTTTCATCTAATTTGGTCTGGATCCCAGCTGACAGGGCATAGACTATGACTCCTTCTACTGCATCTGGGATTCGTTCCGCAGCATTCATCCGCTACTGACAATTGTCGACCCGTACAGCCAAACGCAAATGATTCGCGCATTGATCGACATTTACCGCCACGAAGGAAAGCTGCCCGACTGCCGGATGACGTTCTGCAAGGGCTGGACGCAGGGTGGTAGCAACGCCGACATCGTGCTTGTGGACGCATATCTAAAGGGCCTTCACAAAGACGTTGACTGGCAGACTGGATACGAAGCCCTGATTTCGGATGCCGAAGGTATGACTCACTGGTAGAGTCTTCTGAAGATATGAAGCTGACTTGTGAATAGATGAGCCAGCGAACTGGGGGCTTGAGGGACGTGGTGGCTTGACCAGCTGGAAGACGCTTGGATATATTCCCACCGACGATTTTGACCCCAATGGTAAGATCACCTTCATGAACGGATCATGCCATTTGTACTTACAGGAAACCAGGTGTTGGCACATTCTCGCGATCCATCTCCCGAACAGTCGAGTACGCCTACAACGACTTTTGCATCGCAGAAATGGCCCAGGCCCTGCACAGGACGGCGGATGCCGAAAAGTACCTGAAGCGGTCCAAGAACTGGAAGAACATGTGGAATCCCAAGCAGAACTCGTACATCTACGTTACCAACCCCGATGGCTCGACCGGCTATGTCGACAGTGGCTTTTACGGATTCTTGCAACCGCGGTATCTCAACGGCACGTTTGGCTACCAGGATGCCATGATGTGCACGCCCATGTTTCGGTTTGATGACTGCTATCTGGTTCCTACCGGCCACGAGGTAAGACTTTCTGATACATGGCTTATTCGACTATACATTGAAGCATTATCCCTTCTTTTGCTAACCAAGTGTGTCTTTTTTTGGAATAGACATACGAGGGCAGCAGCTGGCTCTACACCTTCTTCGCCCCCCACGATATGGCCGACCTCATCACCACCCTCGGCGGCCCCGACACCTTCGTCAAGCGCCTCCAGTTCCTCCACACGACCCCCAACCTGCTCTACTTTGGCGACGAGCAAGCCTTCCTCCTCGTCTTCCTCTTCCACTACGCCGGCCGCCCCGGCCTGTCCTCGTACTTTAGCCACCACTACATCCCCTCCCAGTTCAACACAAAGGTCGACGGCATCCCCGGCAACGACGACTCCGGCGCCATGGGCGCCTTTAGCACCCTCGCCATGATGGGCCTGTGGCCCATGGGCGGACAGAACGTCTATCTCATCCTGCCGCCGTATTTCCCTGAGATTAGCATCAAGAACGGCTTGACGGGCAAGACGGCGACGGTGAAGAATGTCAATTTCGATGGAGGGTATGAGAATATCTATATCCAGAGTGCGAAGCTCAATGGGAAGCCGTATAACAAGAACTGGATTACGCATGACTTCTTTGCAAATGGAGGCGTGCTGGAGCTGACGCTGGGGAAGAATGAGAGTAGCTGGGGGACGGGGGCTTCGAGCCTGCCGCCTAGCTTGAAGCTGGATGTCTAGAGGCAGGATATAGGTACCATGTTGCGTTAGGCAGCTTCTTTCGCAGAATAGACGGCAGTTTATCGCTTTACCACAGTTCATCGTCGATACAATATGAGTGGTAATACCCTTTGTATTAAGAAATCCACTTGTATACCAGGTACGGCAGTCATCGGTTTTGTCTCAACATTAAGCGCCTCTTCATCTACTCAATCACGATATTCTCCCCTAACCTTCTCAAGGGCAGTCTCCCCACCAATTCGTCCAGTCTGCCACAAGCCCTCACCACATCCTTTGCATCCTCCTTGAAAGCCATCCTCATCCTCCCCACCCGCTCCCACGTCCCTCTACTCGTCTTTTCCACAACCAGAAGCATCACCAAGGCCTCTTCAACAAACCACAATACGCTCATCTGCTCTCCCTTTCCGTGTTTCGTGATGTACTCCTTGATGCTGCCTATGGCCTCCTCGCCACCCAGGCAGGCTGTCTCGGTGCCGCTCCCACGACTCATCCGCACATCAACACTCAGACCGCTAAACAGCCAGCCGTCGGAATGCGTCTTGGCCTTGACGCGGTCCAGGACCAGCGGATCCTGCACATGCAGGGCGTATTTGCCGGGGCGGAACCGTGGAGGACCGGCAGCGACGATTTTGTCTCCAAAGTCGTACACTGTGGTGCCATCGGGGGCCAGTACTGCCATTTCGGGCGAGTATGTCCACTGTATCGAAGATTGCTCGTTTCTCGTCAGCTGGGTGGCCGTCACGTAGTGGTGGTTGAGGATCTTGCGGCCCTTTGTCCTCGACTCGGGATCGGCGGCGATGGTGATGGATGAAAAGAGCTCTACTGGGCCAGACCAGCCTGCCCATGACCAGCTGGGCAGGTGATTCCTCCTTCGAGCTTGTGTACCGACTTTGTGGTGCCAGAAGCAAGTCGACAAAGCAAACAAGTGTCTCGTCCTCGGCAGTACAGGTCCCTCCTTGTCGTCTGTCGGTTGAGCCGCCAGGGGCGCCCACATCGGGATTCCCACCAGATCGCTGAGCTTCCCCCTCCCAAGCGTGCTCTCCAACTCTCTCCATATTCCCAAGCTTGCGTCCAGAGAATCCTCGTCTCGGGTGAGGCTCCGGCTCGTGTACTTTGTGATATGCTGGTCGACTTCTCGGAAGATACTCAGTGTGCTCGCCTCGCTTCGTTTCTGAGGCAGCTTCTTCCACTGCTCCCAGCTGCCGTCCATGTAAGACACGCCGTTGAACAATCCCGGCCGTACGAAATCGCACAGACGTCTCTCCTCGGCGTCGTGATAGAATTCAAACGGCAGGTCTATTGCTTCTGGGCAGGCCATTCCTTCGCATTCCCAGTACATCTGCTGTTCCGTAAAGACGAGGCGTCGTCGCGAGAGGAGCCCCTCCTGGTAGGTCCAGCCTCTAGTGAACCACGTAGAGCGCTCTATCAGCAGCCGCGGATCTTGCAGACTCGAAACCAGGGTGATGTTCGACGTGGTGAATTTGTACTTTGGCTGAGCAGGTCGAGATGTCGCCCCTACTCCAGGTAATCCGTGCATGGCATTCTCGCCAGCAGCGGCAATGATGGTGAAGGCGGCGCCCTCGTATATCTCGTCCATGCGCTGGACATGCGCCATCTTGTGATCCGGCCTGTTGTCGTCCGTGCAGTAGCGATCGACCCAGAGATAGCGGAAGCCCAGCTGCGTCACCACAGAGGCGGCATCGCGAACAACTTGTGGCCAGCTGCCCTCCTCGACCTGTGCGTCTCCCCAGACGTAACTCAGCGCCACGTAGTCGTCTCTCAGTGATCTCTCAACCACCCGCGGGGGCGACTGGGCGCAGTCGATGAGCCGGAATCCCGCAATCTCGGCCCTAACCGGCCTCCTCGAGCATCGTCCCTGGTGATGATTGTCGCAAAAGTAAAGCCACTCCCGCACGATGTTCAGATCAGCAACCCTGTCGATGTCCCGTCCCCAGATCCCCCTCTGCGTCCACGAGGCATCGTCAGGCAAGCACAAAGTCGGCGACGGCAGCGGAGACGCTCCGGGAGTCAACGACACCGCCAGCCTCGCCTCGGGCCCGGTCCTCCCCCTGGCCGCGTCCACCAGCATCTCGGGCCGCGTCCGGAGCAGCATGCCGGCCTCGCGGAACCACTCGGGGTCCACATCCGGGTCCCGGCCGCCGGCTTTGGCCTTGGAGATGACGGAGAAGAAGGCCGGGCTGAGGCCCTTGGAGCGGCCCTTGGCCGGATGGTCCTGGCTGTTCATCTTGGCCGAGTCGATGAAGTAGCTCGTGTCGCGCGTCGACAGCGCCACCAGGTGATACTCGCCGGGCTCCTTGCCGGCCACGTGCAGGTCCCAGAAGAGCTTGCACAGCGGACACGTCGCCGCCCAGCGGTTCTCCTCGAGGAAGCGCAGCCGCGATACAAAGTGCTCCCGCGTCGCAAAGTCGCCTGCCGCTCCGCCGTCGGCCGGCCGCGCAAACGTCGCGTCGACCTCGTCCAGCGTCTCCTCGATTTCCGCAGCCAGCCGCGCGCACGAGTCGCACAGCGCCGGGTCGCGGTTGACGCCCTGCGATGAGGCGGGCCGCGAGTTGGGCCGCGAGCTCGAGGCGGCGTCTGAGTGCGCCGACGGGCTGCGGCTCTTCTGCCCGCTGAGGCGGCGGATGAGGGATGAGCGTCGCGAGCCGGAGCCGTCGCTGGTGCCCGACGGCGACTCGACCGTCAGGTGCTGGATCATGTTCCTGAGCGGGTTCCTCGACCGGCGACGCCCCGGCGACGGCTGGTCAGCGGTGCCGGGAGCTGCTCCGGGGTCCAGGTGGTCAGCCATGGTGGAATATGTAGTTCCCGGGGTAAAGCTCCGTCTATATATATATGCTGGTGTAGGGCGTGTGTGTGTTGCCGTGTTGTGAGATTATGTTATGTTATGACGATCAACGTATGAGACTCGTCGCGGTTTATCCTTCAGCTCATTCAGCGTGTCGTCGCAGAGCTTCTTGGTGCCTTGCAGACAGAAAAAGGGGGAATGAGGGCCGCATGAGTGTGTTTTATGTTTGGCCTGCCCGGTTTCCTGCTCGAGCGGCCCGGCGCCAGAGACGCCTGACCCCAGGCGGCTGGAGATTTGAATGGTTGGAAAGGAGCGAATGAGTTGAAATAGCTTCAAAGCAGCCCAGCAGGGGAAGGGAAAAGGGTCCGCGGCCTAGCGAGGGGTTTCGATCCGTCTAGAGCGGTGGGTTTCTTTCTTTCTTTTTTTTTTTTTTTTT